>JAVDPK010002140.1:280816-299642 GCA_034780415.1 Cichlasoma orientale
TGTTTATACCTTTTGCGAAGTAAAAATATATCGTATATATATCGTATATCGCCATTCAGCTAAAAAATATCGTGATAATAGTTTTGGTCCATATCGCCCACCCCAACTGGGGTGTACCAGGATCCTATGACAGCTGGGATCCTGACATTGTACTGGACAAGCGTTTAGGAAAATAGATGGCTAGAGTTCCTTAGATTGAATTTTAATTCCAATGAAAAACCAATGAATGAAAAAAAGAAAAGAGTTGGTGGGGGTCAAAGGGTTGCCAGGTAAGGAGCAAGGCCCAGAACAGCAGGGGTTCTTAACCATAAAGTCAATTCCTGGCCCATGCTAGCCTGCCTCGCTTCAGACAAGAGCAAACCAACTGCCAGGCGAGCAAAACTCTTCAAATTAATGTGACGCTGTGTGTTATACATGACACAAAGTGACACACATGATGTGATTAGCAAGAAACACAATTAATGGTTTCATGTAGCTCCTAATACACAAAATGTTTGTTTGGCCAATGTTTAACTTCAACCATTAAGGTCTGAATAACTTAAGTGTTTTCCATCTTTTAGACTACTTGATTAGTATAATTTTTTTCTGAGCTATGAGCGAGTCCACTTTCACGCACCGCTAAACGCTGACTGGGTAAAAGATCTTGAGCAATCAGGAAACAACGGTAACACTGTAGAGAGATTCATCTCTAGAAAACTCGGGAAACCTCTACACAGATCTTGCTGTCTTCTCTTAGTCATCTTGGCTTGAGCTGAACTAAACGAGTGAGTTTCAGTGAGAAAAACAAATGTGAAAGATTACTCGTTTCATCCTTTTATAATCTTTGGAAGTCAAAAGTTTTAGTGGAATTAAAATATGATTAATTGTCCAGCCCTGCACAGCAGTCTGTAAAGTTAATTATACATGAACATGCTAAGGTGCAGAAGTGCCAAGCGTAACACTGCAAAATATCCATAATATATTAAAACCTTTGAAGATATAACTGATCATGTTTTTGAATGGACACTACTTCTGTAGGGCTGCAACAACAAAATCCAAAGGACTTTGGATTAGAATAATAAGGCACCACTAGGCCATTAAAGTCTATCCTGCACTCTGTCAGCCAATTCAGGTGTTTGTTTTTTTTAACAAGTTAAGGTTTAAGGCAAAGCTTAATAGCACAATTACTTAAAAACATGTTTCTTTCATGCTGTCATTTTGTAAACAGAAAATCCCATCCATCCTGTTCAGGAAAGAGAAACTAGGAAAGCAGCATCCTGGAGTTACTCGCTGCGTTCGGGCCCTCATCCGTCTGCGTGTGATGAATATTTCAGCATTTTCGCTGTCAAACGACACCACTTGAGTTTACAATGAGTGCTCGCCTCTTGTGGGAAAGTGACATAATGAACGAACTGCACGCCTGTTTATTTTAAATGTGTGACCTCTGCGCGAGTGTGTGGGTAATCCCTGCATGCTGCGGCTCTAACAATGCTTAATCTCCGGATTATGAGCCAACTCGCCAAACTCAACTCTACGTACACAAGCAGCCGCACGTAGAAAAGTGTAATTAAAAGGTTTCCACAGAGGAAAACTGAACAGACCATCATTATGTTACAGAATACAGAAATAATAGAAGAATTAATTTGTTCATATGAAGAGAAAATGCGTGAAAATTGTTATTTCAGCACAATAGGAGAAAACACACCTGCTCATTCTCTTTAATGCCAACACACAGCCATCCCACAAGACCAAACATCCACTCTAACACCCAAACACATTCACACAAGATGACAGCACACACACCCACATGCACAGCAGTAAGCTGACAGGAGTGCTTGATGATATGACCTAAATTTTTCACTTTTTGAAGCTTGAAAGAAGCTGCCTGTGTGTGTGTGTGTGTGTGTGTGTGTGTGTGTGTGTGTGTGTGTGTGTGTGTGTGTAGCAGAGAGAGATAATCAACTCCCAATTCACATTCCTTGCATGGCTCACATAACTTTCTCATCTGTCTGTGTGCGTCTATGTGGCTACAAACTGAGCGTAGGTGTATGTGGTTGTGCTGCACCCAGCCCACACTAACTGTACTCACTTTAAAGCCCTACAATTTAGCCAGACCCCCAAAGAACCCAGAAATTACTACTTCACCTACTCGATGTCCACCCTGTAGCAGCAGTTTCCCTTTCATCCCCTGTGGCTGTGATTCTCCTCTTAGTTTTTGCTACATTCTGCACAACAATGAGCCTGATAAAGTGCTGGAGGTGAAGCACAGAAAGAGCTTATTGGGCTAATAAATGCACCACACGCACAGAACATGGATGGAAAAACACAAGCAAACATTGGAGTTGATAACCATGATTTAAGCAAAAATACAAACACAAACCGGCCCCCACACACACACAAGCATAAAAACCATATTTTAAAATACCGCATTCATTCAAACCTATTAAAATGCTCAAACACAGAGAAAGGAAACATTCTCAAAAGAGTGCACAAAGGGGTGTGGAAACACAGAAACACCTATCTGATTGGAAAATATGGCACAAGTTGGAGTTATATAAACAAGAGGTAGAAGGAGGGCGAGAGAAAGCTATTCGACTGGTTGTCAATAGCAACAGTGTTTTGGAAGTGCAGTCTGTTCTGCTGCAAAGCATGGTGGGATGTTGCCACCATCATTATCAGACCATTCACTAATTCACTTCTCCCTACTAAATATTTAAGAGTTCTGGGTGGAAGAACTAAAGAGGAAAATGAAGTAAAAAAAAAACACTTTTCAGATGACGCGCGTCATTTGTCAACTACATCATTGCAGTAGCAATATAACATATTTTATCAAATACTTTGGGGCAGTTAAAGTAGCTCTACTGTTCTGTTATGTATATAACAGCTGTTGTTGCTCAGATTAGAGATTGCAGAAGTTTAAAATATTAAAAGGTCAGTGTATATATAATTTAATCCCTGTAAGCAACAAACTCAGGCTTCAGACTGCTCCAACTGCTGCGTTTCAGACATTCATATTTTTTTTTAACTCATCCCTGAGTCACCTCAGGCACACAGGCTCAGGAGAAAGATGGCTTAAAGGGAGAACAGAACTGGAAAAATAAAAGCTCGTTGTTTCACACAGGATGAACTGATGGGCTGCACAAAGGCCCAGAATCGAACAAACAAGTATTGTTTTGAACTGTGAATCCTTGAAAGCCACTCAAATAGAGCCTAAGGATAAAAATAGAGTTGGGCAGTACGGTGGGACAGTGGTTAGCACTGTTGCCTCGCAGCAAGAAGGTCCTGGGTTTGAATCCGCCATCTGAACGGGGCCTTTCTGTGTGGAGTTTGCATGCAGTTAGTGGGGTGAGGTTAACTGGTGATTCTAAACTGCCCATAGGTGTAAATGCGAGTGGTTTCCTGCCTGCAACAGACTGTAACCTGTCCAGGGTGTACCCTGCCTCTCGCTCTGACAGCTGGGATAGGCTCCAGCCCCCATGACCCTGAATTGGATAAGTGGAAGTAAATGGATGGATGGAGTTGCAAATGAGCATAATAGGTTCCCGTTAATGGCAACCTACTCAAAGCACGTTATTTATTTTTACTTTACACATTTGTACTTGGACACAGGTAAAAAAGTATTATTTTCTTTGCACAGACAAAAAAATTATTGCTTTGAACTTTGTATCATGCAAAACTACCCCAGGAGAGTCCAAGAATAAAAATATGAAGCTCCATATTAATGCTGAGATGTGGTGCTTTCATGCTTCTGAGATTTCAAGAAATGTATGATGGTATACAACACTGGGTAGACCACTGATCCCACTAGATAAGGTTTCTTATTGCTCATTCTACATTCTGAAAGCAATACAGTGTGATAAACTCACTATTGCATGTCTTTTTCTGTCCTCTCAGTTTTTCCCTCTAAGACTAAGACTGGATATCCCCCGATTACTTAATCAGGATTTCTTTCTTAGACTTGGGGAAAACCCCTCCAAAGTCACACTGTCTTTTTTTCCATACTGTAATAAATTAAAAATTAAAATCTCAGGCCACTGCCACTCTGAATAGTAAAAAATATTTCGTTCTGAGAATCTCATACCTGGTTCCCCACCAGAAATAGTACCCTGATCCCTGCTCACTCACTTGCTCTGACAGGAAGTTCCAAACTAGTTGCTGACACCTGCTGTGATTCCATCACAAGACACTTTCATTTCTCAAACTGAAACCACTGACACCTCCCACGTTCTTCTAGAAGACAAGTCATTAGAACGTATATCGTAATGTGTCGGTCCCAGGAGCAAAAGTGAGAAACACTGAGTGTGCACGCACATATCTCCCCCGATCACTACATAATGCAGACACGGATCAATACGAGCGCTGCTATACAGAGGGAGAGAGCTGTCGGGGTAATTATGTTGTCCTCTTGGGGGTGTATCACTCCCACAGCCAGCAGCCCAGATCTGAATGTGGGTCAATATGCACACAAGCAGATATGCACAAACACATAATTGAGCGGCCAGTTGTTCCAGATGAAGGACAGTGGAATCAAATCCGGGTCAAACAGGACATGGGAAAGAGCCTAAAAGCATCGCACACACTTCACTGCAAAGATGGGTGAGGAGCGTTCAATATTATAGATCTAGATCATTTGAACACTTTTTTCTCATTTTATAATCAAATGGTAAGATTTCACGCAGGTGTATCTCTAATACTGATAAATGGTGATAACTGTAATATACTGATGATATATGAATGAAGTACAGACGATTACACTGGATATTTAATTGTGCAACTGTCTGTTTTGAATGCTTTTGTACAATTAGAGACTAATTCGGACAGAAACAACATAGATGTCCTGATACATTATCACTTTTAAACCACTGTAATCTTGTAGCAAAACTCTGACCTAATACTGGGGCAATAGTGCATCTAACATCATCTCACTGTTTTCAGGGTAACAGCAGGACGGTGCATTCCGGGTGCATTAGATTCAGATACACTTGAGCTTGTGGCTGCTTAAACATAATCAGTCCCTAATGCTTACTTTCAAGGACGTGCTTGTTATCTCCTACTTCCAGTTACATGTCTCAACAGTATTCAAATTACTGACAGGAATAATCAGTTTTCTTCAAAGTGGGGATTTAACTCAGTTTCATAATGTTGCAAAATTCCAACTTGCACCACAACGCTTTCAAATTAGCAGAAATTATGATGGCTTGAGTCTGGCTGTCGATGCCACGTTGTGTACAAATAAGAGATTTTACGCATGAACAACGTTTGAGGCGCGAAAACAACACGTATAAGTGTACTGGTCGAAGCGCAGGGTAACTGTAAAATATGAATTACAGCAGGAGACTGGCTGTATTATTCTCCAGCTGCCGTTTCCTCTGTGTTGCCATTTCCACTCGCCACTATTCAGACTTCGTCTTTCGCTGCCGGCGAAGCCTAACATCCCCCGTTGTTCATCGAGTGCTACCTGAAAGTGACATTTGAGCAAATTTACCTGAAAATGGTGAATTCCTTCGTTTCAAGCCGACCCTCCGGAGCTGCCAGGCCCGGATGCCCTCCTCCGCTTTACCCGCCCACTGAAGTAGCCTGAAACACAGCTCCGTCTGTGGACGATTTGGGCTCCAGACGCTCCGCCAGAGAAAGAAATATCCTCCGAAACGCGCAGAGAGATGTGGGAGAACACACGGAGACTAAACCCCGAAAACGTCGTCTGTTCGGTAGCGGAGGCAGTTTAAAGAGCTGGAGGAAGATGTCGAGTGCGGAGACGGGAGGGGTGCAAGCATGTAAGCGAGATTACAATTATGCCATTTCCGGTGACGTTTCAAAACAAAAGCCCGTTACTTGTCATTTTCTATGACATTTTTTCAAAATAAAAATCATTGTGATGGTTGTCAGTTTCTGAACAGCTTGCAAAATTTAATCATACAACTTCCAAACCATAGACCATAAGTATAAAAGAGGTCCACATAGACACATGCACACATACGATAGACTGTGCATGCTTATGTACTTTCTGAGCGCTTTTTCTGTTTGTTTGCTTGCTTGTTTTAAAATGTAGATAAAACTACAAGTTACATTCTATAATAAGATATAGTTTGATAAAGCTGGGAAATGCATTAAACAAAAATGGGGGACCTTTCCTTTTCGTTTGTAACTCATTGGCTGCATTATTGCAACACTGTTGTTTTCTATTAACTTGAAAATGCGACAATGTGTCCTTTGTCCCTGTCAGTCTTTAATTAAGCTGATTAATCTTTTTTTTAAACAAAGACATTGTATATGATATTACAAGAATAGCCCATATTTGTTATAGGTGCAAAAATTATGAAATGGTTTAATAACTCTTAAGCTTTTATATATAGAAAGAGAGAAACTGAATAGTTGTCTATCTCTCTGTATTAACCTTGCGAAAGACTGGCGACCTGTCCAGGTGTACCCTGCCTCTCGCAGCTGGGATAGGCTCCAGCCCCCCTGCGACCCTGGAAAGGATAAGCATGGATAAATTGAATCTATAAAGCCCCTCCAAAAAATTAGGAATGAAATTATTTTTCTTAATTTCCTAATGTTCAGAATACTGCCAATAATTATTTTCTTGCTGCCCATTTCTAAAATAATCAGTACTGATACCAACAGCTTAAAAATGAAGACTACAAAGATCGGAATAATCTTTGTTGCGTGGCGCCCCCTGCTGGATAAAAGCTTTAACTACTAGTCACAGTAGCAATAATCCTTATGTAATCCCGCTGCTGTTGGTCATAAATAGGAAAGGTTTGTATAAACAACAAAACGCTTTAATTTTGCGGTACAGTTTTAATGTTCCTTAACTTATTAACAATGTTAGCATTTTTGCGATAATCCTGATATTGAAGGGTCAATTCACCTAAATCAGATAAAAATATATTCTCATCTTTCCCTCAGTATTCATGAAAATCTGTGTGGTTTAAGCTGGTTTTGAATTATCAGTAAAGCTATTACAGTGGTGATGACGATGATGGGACAGTGTTTGAACTGATCCATAAATTAATGTATTGATATAGGTTTTTTTTTTTTTTTTTCACAGAGCGAGCATGAGTGCGTGTCCTCTAGCCTTTGCCCCAGTAGGAGGTCCGCGGAGAGCGACTCACTTTCACTACCTGTCCGAGCTTACCAAGGGCACGAAGGGCTGCTGCTTGACAGAAAATGTCTCGGGCTGCGGAGAGGCTCCGACTTCTTACCACCCATCTTGACAGACCACCTGCAGCGATTGTATCTTTTTATTCTGCTTTGAGATGAGCCAGCGGCGTAGAGCAAAGTAGCGGAGCACTGAGCTCCCATAGCACTGCTACTACCGCTACCGGGACCCCGCTCTGGACAGCAGGCCTCCCGGAGAATACGGACATAAGTACAGGACAGAAACTGATTGCCTATAACTATTCTCGCACTATTGACAGCGAACTGTTAACACCGCTAGTCGTCTTGAGCTAATGTGGTCGCCATTGTTTCTGTAGCATTGTATCTGTTTGGATTAGCAAGTTTTATGCTAGCTAGCTGATGGCATGTAATAAATGCTTGTTATAAATAACTTATAACAGTTACACAGGGTTTAGAAACTACGGTTATTACATTATTATCTATCAACCAGCTAAACAAATCATAAGTCTGTCTGTATTTAAGTCAAGTGAAAGCCAAGCTAGTTTTTTAAAAGGTTTCTCCTGCTTTAATATGCAGCAGCTTTTCACATAAGACTGCAGATATTTTGTTTATAGCAAACTAATAACTTAAACTAAACAAATAAATGAAAATATATATATATAATTCAAATAGCAACAGCAGTAATCTCTATTTTGGCAGCCAGCCAGTATGTTGCACTGTAAAATCCTGAAATACATCTGAAATCTATAAAAGAGCATGTCAGAATATTGTTTTCTGCTTTTTGGGTTTTTCCTTGACTGCTTTGCTTAAGAAAGCTGCACCCACGTCTGCTCAAACCTTCAACTACAGTCAGCCACAGAGACTGAGGTAAGGACACACCTAACCTTTGCCTCAGGCTAAAGGTTTTTATACACACACAGCAGAAGAGCCTTGTTTATCAGACGCCTTTCACAGTTTCTGCGGTGCTGGTTTTGACCACGTCCACAGTGTCCCACTTTTCTGCTCTCTGTGTGCAGTAACAGGTGGTAAATTTTAATTTAATTTGCTCATATGGCAACACAAGCCCCATTTTCGAGCTGGTTTAGGGACTGTTAATGGCCACTTTTTAAGGAGCTACAAGTACAAGGTTCCAGAAGAGTATTACATCTCCCTTATCACTTATCGAGGGAGTGGATCAATAAAATGCAACCTTCACATACACACTGTTTATCAATACATAACCCAACAAAAGTAGCTTTTTATTCCACTGAAAGTAACCAGCATGGTGATTTTGTTTTAATTTGGCAGATATACTTTTGATAACAACCTGCTGACCCCAGAGCAGCGACTCTTCTATGAGGAAAATGGCTTCCTTCTCATCAAAAATCTGGTGTCTGACTGGGACATCGACAGGTTCAGGTAACATCACACACTCTGCAAAAAAAAAAAGTGTTGAAATATAAAAGCACAAAATAAATATTTTATAACTTATTTTGCATAGGGCTCATTTCTGCCTCCATATTTTTATTTTTGGACTCTAGAGTAGCTTTGCTTGATTGAGCTAGCTTTCTCCTGATTGGCTGCCCCTCACAAAGAGAAAGTTTGAGTGGAGGAGCTCACACTGTGGGCAGGACAGGAAAACTGTTCAAAACCAAATATTTACAGCAGTTCGAAGTCTGAACTTTTATCTCTTAGAGAATATTTGTACATGCGCTGACCTCAGTATTTGAGAGTTTGGCTATGCTTAATACATATACCAGTGTAACAGTATACAGTACCAGTCCAAACCTTTGACTGGTACTTCATTATTGTACCCTTTAAAAATCTACTTAGAGACATTTTCTGAAATAAAAAAGAAGTAAATCCTAGGAAAATAAGTGATACATATAATTTGTGCCAACATAAAAAGTATATTGATAACTCCACTCAGAGGATTCTGACTGTGATCTGTGTGTGTTCTGGTACCTCCTTCAGGACGGAGTTTGAAAGGATCTGTCGACAGGAAGTAAAGGTTCCCGGTCTGTTGGTGATGAGGGACGTGGCTATAGCAAAGTCCGAGTTTGTTCCGGATCAGAAAGCTGTCTCTAAACTCCAGGACTTCCAGGAGGATCCTGAACTGTTCCGGTACTGCGCCTTACCAGAGGTACTAGAAGAACACATACAAACGATACACACGGTAGGGTTTTTCAGATGGCTCCTTTATCTGTATTTTCAATGATAAACATGTTTTGGTGCTTTCCAGAGGTACTATGAATAATCACACAGATGGTAAGGCAGAAAACATGAATGAATGAATGAATCTGTCCTGATCCTGGGTCTGTGACCCAACGCTTTCAGTTTTGGGCTCTCAGTTCATGTAATGGACTTCACTTATTAATCCAGAATGTTTATTATTTAATAATAATAATTATTATTATTTAATATTTTTCACAAACAAAAAAATTAATGAATACTGCATTTTTTTTCTTTTGATGAACAGAGAGGTAATTTGCCTTTTTTTTTTTTATCAGATCCTGAAGTACGTGGAGTGTTTCATTGGACCGAACATCATGGCAATGCACACGATGCTGATCAACAAACCTCCTGACGCAGGTACTTTAATCCTCACTAAATCTGCTGGCTGACAAAGCCACAAAAGTCAGTATTTGTGGGTACTGGACTTGTATATCGTTTAGATGTCAAAATAAATAATAATTAAACCTCCAGCGTGGAATTTTTGTCTCCCTCTTGTGGCAGTGAGAGTAATGACATAAACCTTGTTGAGCCGCACTTGAAACGAGAAAAAGCCGCACTAATTGTACCAAACATAACGTGCAGCATCTTAAAGTTTGAATATCACTGTCATGTCTTCTGTTGTAACCAGGTAAGAAGACTTCCCGTCACCCTATGCATCAGGATCTGCATTACTTCCCCTTTCGACCGGCCGACCAGATTGTCTGTGCGTGGACGGCTATGGAGAAAGTGAGCAGGCAGAACGGCTGCCTGGTCGTCCTGCCAGGATCACACAAGGGCACGCTGCAGGAGCATGACTATCCTGAGTGGGAGGTACACACATACGTATACACACACAAAACATATCATAACTCATTCCTGCTAGGTTGTACGTACACACACACACACAGACACACTGTTTAAACACCGTACGTGTCTTCAGGGTGGGGTGAACAAGATGTACCATGGAGTCCGAGGCTATGACCCGGAGCACCCCAGGGTGCACCTAGAAATGGAAAAGGGAGACACAGTCTTCTTCCACCCGCTGCTCATCCACGGCTCTGGCATGAACCAGACGCAGGGCTTCCGCAAGGTACTGACTTACCCAGAGTGCACCTGGTATCCTAATATTTTCTAATGCACACAAACCACAAGATCATTCATGCTGCTTTTCCCCCCCATATCAATAGTGTACGTGTGTGTGTGTGTGTGTGTGTGATTATCTGTGATATATGCGTTTGTTCCCAGGCCATCTCCTGCCACTATGCCAGCGGTGATTGTTATTATATCGATGTGAAGGGAACCACACAGGAAAACATAGAGAAAGAGGTGAAGGAGATCGCAGCGAGGAAGTATGCCGCTGGTGATGAAATCACTTTAAAGGTCAGACATGTACATTCAAACTTCATTTATCTTATTTAAACATTATTGCAGTTTGATTAAAGGGGACCTGCTCTTGTTATTGACATGTTTTTGTCAACTATTAAAGTCAGTGTATTTAAAAAAAAATACCTGTGAGCCAAAAGCTCAGATTTCAACCCGCTCTCAACGCTTGGTTTCAGACTGTTTTTTCTACTCTTCTCTGTTCATAATGTCAGACATCCCTAATATGGTCATTTTAGACACGCAGTTCTTGTTGTAAGGAAAGAAGCACCACCCGCCAGAGTTTTCCTTATATGGAGCTGTGTGCCTGACAATAGAAGGTGTGGCTTACAAGCACTGGGATCAGTTTGTGGAAGCCAGGTGAGGGGCAGCCAATCAAAAGAAAAGGAGGAGGAGGGCCCTAAAGAGACCTGAGCTAAAACAGCTTGCTTCAGACAGTGCAGGAAACTGCAGAAAGAGCCAGAATATGATAACAAGGATTATTTTGAAATGCAAATCATCCAAAGCTACTCTTGTAGAATAAAATAATACAAATATGGAGCTGGAAATCAACTTAATAGTTCCCCTTTAGATATGGATTTTTTTTTTTTTAATTCTGTTTACATGAGTATCTGCACGATAGCACAATTTCAGTCAGACGACGTGTGTGAAGTAATTTATGAGACTGAATGACAGGATGCACTTTACGTTATTCATACTCGGCCTGTGGTTTCTAAACTTGTCCTGGCTGTGAAAGCATACACTTTAAAGCTTAGCACAGCGAGAGGCCAGTGATGATAACAAATTTTCTGTAATCTAGAATCAGAGCATACAAGTGAATGAAGACGGGAATGATAACATGGAAGCGTTAGCTACAAGCACTGAAGACTCACAGTCTCAGAAAGTGTACGTGTTAAAGCGATGATGAAAGAGGGAGCAGCAAGGAAGGTAAAGCACGACGGTGCATTGGAAGCAACGGGCTGCCAGCTACATAATGCCTGGGGTAGATGCTGTGGTCACAGTCCATGTAAGGCATCTCCAAACCAAACTCTTTTAATCAGTGTTTCACATTTGTAATTAACATTTTTGTAGTCTGCTATATATCATTAAAGTTTATGCATTTACCTGAGCTTAATACAAACATTCTGAGTGGTGCATCTGTTTATAAAACAGTTCAAATTACAGTGGCGTGGCTGTAAATCAAGTCTGGCAACATCACCAGTCCATATCTTATTGTTTACAAGCCCCCATTATAAGATCCTGTCACGAGCTGCATTTACCTCGAGGTCAGCCTCTGCTAAGCAGCAAGCATCTGTGTCAGGAAGCGTGCAACCTCTCATGTCATTATTATACATAAAACTGAATCTTTACCGCATCTTTAGGATGTAGTTAAGTGTAGTTTGGTGGATGCTGTAAACAAGAACACAGCCTGAGAATAAAGGCTGGGTAGGCAGTTTCCTGCTGAAATTTAATTAAAGTCACATTCTTCCCATTATATGGGACGTGTGGCAGAAATGAAAGGAAATCAGTCAGAGTCCGGCAGAATGCAACACACTGATTTCACCGTATGTAAATGCACTACATGACTGAAATAAGATAGCCGTCCTTATCCTCTAATATTAGATGGAAAAAGTGATCATCAGCTGGCTCATAATAAGCAGCTGATGTCTGATGGAAAGCTTACGGAATTTCTATTCCTGCAAACTCCCCAGATTTACTCCTAGAATAACACGAAAAGAGGAGGGGGGGGAAAAGGGAGGTTGTTTTTGTGGCTAACCTCTCCCTTAAATCCGTCTCTCAGGATACCTGGGCCGTTCGAGGTCGTCTGGTGCAGGGAGAGAGGATTTCGATGTGAAGACACCGCTGCAGGGTGATGAAACTGAGCTGAAACTTCACCAGATTAGTACAGCGATCGAATGAGGAGCAGCAGGACCGCAACACTGCGACAGAGTTTTCTGATGAGTGCTCTGTAAGGTCATCAAAACATGATCTTATCTAATTTCTGATAACATTCAGTCCCTGATTTTCTTCCACCGAAATTAGACTGCATGTAATTATGACATTTAACAGAGTTTTACAGCATCTAAAATACATCTAAAATACATCTAGTTTAGCCAAATGGAAAGCAAAAAAGGTACTAATTACACGAATGGGCATCTTAAATAATGATGGATTTTTTTTAATGTTGATAAAGGAAACTGAGTGTGTCATGTGTGAGACCCAGAGTGAGGCTGAAAGAGGGAGAAGGTGAGAGAATAATGAAACTGGAAGCAAAGATGTGTGAATGATCTGTGCACTTGCTAATTAACACTAACAGATGCCTTAATCTGCCTCGTTTAAAGTTTAAAATGTTTATTTTTGTGCCTTTGAATGTAATTTTGAGCTTTTTAATGGGAGTTTTTGATTTCTAAAAGCTTCATGTAATGAATATAATATATTTTATTAGCATTAGTAATAAAACTGAATAAAAATGAACAGACTTTGGTTGGATTCTTGGTCGGCTCTTCAAACACAGAAGGTCAGAATAATTACAGATTGCAGTGCAAATAAGTGCCGTTTACTGACACTGAACCAAACAATAATGACCCAGTTACTCCTGCAAAACACATTTTACAATAATGTGCTGGCCTTTCTCTGTGTTCAGCCCACACAAAATTGAGGTTGAATTCAACAGCAGAGTCATTTATGCTGCTTTGTGTTTATCTGATAGACCCTAATTTGTTTGCTCCAAGCAGGCAAACTAAATGTGGCACAAAGAGTGTGTTTGTGTAGCACAGTGTGGGACACGTTTGTATTGCTGAGAGGCGTTTTGAACGATAATTTGAATGGAGCATTCCCAGGGCGGCGGCTAGCGCTGTCACCTCACAGCAAGGTGGTCCTGGGTTCGAATCCAGATGTTTGCATGTTCTCTCCAGATATGCAGGCTTCCTCCCACAGTCCAGATAAATGATTGGGATTCTAAATTGGGTGTGAATGGTTGCACATGCAGGCTCCAACCCCTTGTTGTTTAGCCCTACCTGTTGGGGCGATTAGGCAGCACACCAAAAATATGAGACCAGCTTTTATTATAAGAATTTCAATGTGCAAAATCTTAATAAATATGTATCTTATTTGCATAAAAGGTGCAAATAAGTTAATGCAATACCGACACCTCCCTCACAGCAGAATGTGTTTACAAGTATTTTTCCATATTTTATTATTTTCCGAGCAGCAGCGCAACATAATTAGGAGGAAAGAAAAAAAGTTGTGTGAGCCCGGAAAGCTGTAAAACTCAGATGAACCCCACTGTTTAAAACTGCATTATAGCCAAAGTTTCTAAACGCTGGCTGGCACTCGATAACGGTCATACGAAAGGGATTCATTGTTTTTAAAAGTGGGGGCTGGCTATTTCCTGGCTCCCCAGATTGGAAGTCCCCAAGAAACGCCTGATCCAGCACTGCTAAAAGTGCCTGCACGTGCGTGCATTTCAACAAGGTCTTTGTTCAAAACTCAGGGGGAAGCTTTTTGAGGTATTCAGGAAAGTCAGTCACATGCACAGGGGCTGAACTTGGAGAGTGTCATACGGAGTAAAAGAGCCTAGAAGAATACACATGTGACATACATACACTTCTTTATGCATGGGAAAATGCAAAGAAACACTTAAACAATTGCAAAATATCAAATAAGCTTTAAAGAAACAGTCAATCTTTGCATTCACAAAAATGTTGTGCATTATGCATATATGAATCCCATATTTATGCATGTGTAAACACACTGCTGGCTCATTTACTGCTAAATGTTTTCTGCCCAGTTTTCGTCAGAGGAAATTTCAGGTTTAAGTAGATCACAAACAGTCCAGGCTAAAACCTGCAGAGACCAGTTTAAATCGCAGCTCTAAATTTAAAGGGGAGCTATTATTCTCATTTTTAACTTCACATTTTCATTCTTTGACTCTGTTAAAGTACGGCTGCATGATTCACAGCCAGAATTATGTACCTGGGATGACCGTATTAGGGATATTCATTTGTGTTGACATCATGCAGAGCCAAGAGTATAAAAAAGGAGCATTTAGCAGTCTGAAGCCCAAGTTTTTGACTCACAGGGATACTTGTACATACACTGAGGTCATTATTTGAAACTTTGGCCTTTTTTTTTTTTATAATAACCCAGTTCCACAAAAGCTCGGACACAGTGTAAAATGTAAATACAAACAGAATGCAATGATTTGTGAACCTCATAATCCAATATTTTATTCACAATAGAACATAGGTGAGACTTTTTCCTATTTCATGAAAAATATTAGCTCATTTTGAATTTAATGGCAGAAATACATCACAAAAACATTGGTAAAGGGGCAACAAAATGCTGGAAAAGTAAGTGGAGCTAAAAAGAAACAGCTGGAAGAACATTTTGCAACTAATTTGGTTAATTGGCAACAGGTCAGTAACATGATTGCTTTCTCAGAAGACGGGCAGAGGCTCACCATTACGCAATTCAGGAACACTTCCTGAAATCACTGTGAACACGGTTCGCTGTGCCATCCACAAATGCAGGTTTAAGAAGCCATATGTGAAAATGATCCAGAAATGCTGCTGTGTTCTCGGGGCCAAAGCTCATTTAAAATAGACTGAGGCAGAGTGGAAGACTGTTCTCTGGTCAGATGATCCAAATTTGAAATTATTTTTGGAAAACATGGACGTACTAAAAAGGGGCGGGGGCATCCAGCTTGTTATCGGCTCTCAGTCAAAAAGCCTGCGTCTCTGATGGTATGGGGGTGTGTTAGTGCCTATGGAACTGGCAGCTTGCACGTCTGGAAAGGCGCCATCAGTGCTGAAAATTATATACAGGCTTAAGCAGCGTATGCTCCCATGCATATGACGTATTTTTCAGGGAAGGCGTTGCATGGGTTTAAGAGATTTGCAAATCATTGCATTCTCTTTTTTATTTACATTGTATACACCTTTTTTTGAAGTTGGGGTTGTAAGATTAGCCATCATTGTAAATCTATGTGTCAAAAACTTTCAAAAGCTTGTAGCAACAATAAAGGTTTGTAGGTTATGATATGTGCTAAACTATAATGAGGGGTCAGCGCAGCGACAGGTATTTGCAAGGTTTCCACCTGCATGCGCTCCACCTGTGAGGGAAGCATAAATCCTGTATCTGTTACCTGTTATACAGAGAACAATAGCGATGGTTTGGTAAGCCAGCAGAAGGATTCTATTATGTTTTATTTTCATAGGATTTATAGTCGAATGCAGCTTTTTTTTGCTACAAACTCCTTGAACTGGAAACCCGCTTATCTCACCTCATAGCAGACCAGGCTTGAGAAACTCAAATATCCAATGAAAAGATACTAAATATGCCTTGCCTAGAGAAACAAGGGGCCACTGACTTTCAGGATGAGCCTTTGATACCCGCAGTCACAAATATCAGGGCTGCAAAGACCTTGATTGATCTCAGTTGTGGCTTAAAGCATGAAGCCATACAAGGTAAAGGAGGTTCCTATGCAGCAAAGTGCAGTCTGTGGTTCTGTCTCCTGGTCTAATTACTTAACATCTTCCAGCAGTCACAAAAGCTACTTTTTCCTTGGGTTATATTCCATCCCGACGCCCCCTTTGAATTAGAAACAGAAGCAGAAAGTCTTCACTGCTGACAGTGCTTTCACTTGAATGCATTTAACTTTAAAGCCCTAGAAAACAGTGAGTTGGGTAGGCCTCACTTCACACACTTTAATCAGTATTAATACATTTACACTTTATGTAATGTGAAAGAAGTTGTTGGATTTGCCAAATCTACACATTTTAAGCACAAGTGCCAAAGGTTCTGTTCGGGTCTATGCAGCAGCTGAGGATCTTTCTGATTTGCATCCTGCAGCTCTGCTTCAGTTTAGCTTTACTGGTACCATCAGCCTTATTTCTAACCACAGCAGGCACTTAGCTGCAGAAATTAAAAGCCCTGAACCACAGACAAAGTTAGTAACTAGCTGCTGAGTGGAGCATTTACCAGCTAAAGAGACACTTCCTTCGTGAGACTGAAAAATCAGTGTCTGCTGCAAAAACCACAAAGTGCCCAAAATAGACGCAAGTTTCAAAATTGAATTCATCATCAGAGAAAAAAAAAAAAAAGGATTCATCCATTCAGTGCAAGGACTGAAAATGTATTACGTACAGTGCCAAATAGTCAGACACTTGGATTACTGTCCATTGGTTCCAAATTCATTCTGCAGCCTGACGTGTCTTCAGTGAGGAAAAGAACGCGGCCCCCTGCAACAGATCTGCCCTTTAATGCACAAAAGTGACAACAGCAACAGTGCCTGCTTTAAAAGACCTGCGCACTGTACTGAGGAGGATTGCTCAATTTTAAAGGCAAAGGATGTTCACACCGAATATGGGTCCGATTAATTGTTTTTCCTCTTTGCCGTACTTTGTATGAAGTAGCTTTACTTTTATTGTCTGATTTTAAGTCCAGTGCAGAGTCTCGATTTCTATTCAGCTGAACACTCCTTTTTAGTTCATCACTCCTCTTTTCCCCTCTTTGTTTTCTCCTTCATCTCCTCCCCCGGGAAATTGAAATTCCAGCACCTTCCCTCCCCTCCGTGAGCCATCACCTCCTTCTTTCTCCTCCCACTCTCTTCCTCCCTCCACACCTCTCCCATCTTCCACCATTCCCTGCTTCATCTTTCTATCCTCACTCACTTGAACTCTGCTAGGTGTGCTGTTAAGTCCGGTGGAGCTTTTGCTTTTCACTCTCAAGATGTCTTGGGCTCGAGCGCTTGTCCTGTCTGCTCTCACCACCTTCTTTGTCATCACCTGTGAGTATCTTGTCTTGGTAGGTGGGGAAAAGAGTAGGAGGAGTGAATTTTGAATTTAACATCATCAGGGGAGATAACCAAAACAGCTTTGAGGGTATGAAGCACTGATGTATCCTATTGTCCCTTAATATGGAAATCTTTTTGGATTCTGTTGGGTTGATTGGGACTTTGTGAGTTTTCCCAAACTGAAGGTTAGTTTTTTTTTTATTTTAATTTAGCATTAGCAGGTGATTTGTAATTTTTTAAAATATTTATTTATTTATTTTTCATGGATTATTTTTGCAGAGGCAGAACAAAACAAAATATTGATTATTGCATCTCATGCATAATTATACTGAACCATCTATTTACATCAAGTAATCTGTTTTTTTTTTCTAAGCTGAGCTATCCCAGTCCTGCATAAAACCTTTTTTGTTATATTTTATTATTTATTTTATTGCTTTGTCACTTATAAGGTGACAGTTGTGGTCCAAATAACCTTCCATACATGAATGAAGACCGAAGCTTCAGTTTGTTTGACCTCATTTTAAAGACGTGAAATCTGAACTGTAAGGAGAGGCTACATCATTGACTTGACATTGAAACTTACAATATCCTGGTTATAACGTATATGTTAATAATATACACATATGACATTATAGTTAATAATCCAGCATCAGCGACTGCTGGGTCGGCAATCCTCCGTAGCAATATTGCTCCTTTTTACTGGAAAACAATGTGAAGAGAGAAGAATAACTAACCAGCCAGTGATGCAAAATTAATTCAATTCAATGTTATTTATATAGCACCAAATCACAACAAACAGTCACCTCAAGGTGCTTTATATTGTAGGGTCTTTACCCTACAATAATTACAGAGAAAACCCAACAGTCAAAACGACCCCTGATGAGCAAGTACTTGGCGACAGTGGGAAGGAAAAACTCCCTTTAACAGGAAGAAACCTCCGGCAGAACCAGGCTCAGGGAGGGGCAGTCATCTGCTGCAACCGGTTGGAGCTGAGGGGAGAGAGACAGGACAAAAAACATGCTGTGGAAGAGAGCCAGAGATTAATAATAACAAATGATTAAATGCAGAGTGGGGGTATAAACAGAGTGGAAAAGAGGTGAATGAAAAGAAATAGTGCATTAAGGGAACCCCTCAGCAGCCTAGGCCTATAGCAGTATAACTAAGGGATGGTTCAGGGTCACCTGATCCAGCCTTAAGCTCTATCACAAAGGAAAGTTTTAAACCTAATCTTAAAAATAGAAATGGTGTCTGTCTCCTGAATCCAAACTGGGAGCTGGTTCCACAGAAGAGGGGCCTGAAGGCTGAAGGCTCTGCCTCCCATTCTACTCTTAAGTATCCTAGGAACCACAAGTAAGCCAGCAGTCTGAGAGCAAAGTG
>JAVDPK010002140.1:300162-314527 GCA_034780415.1 Cichlasoma orientale
TATCTGAATTTAGAAGCAGGAAATTAGAGGTCATCCAGGCCTTTATGTCTTTAAGACATTTCTGCAGTTTAACTAATTGATGTGTGTCATCTGCCTTCATGGACAGATAAAGCTGGGTATCATCTGCATAACGATGGAAATTGATTATTAAGAGTTAATCTCTTTTGTCTGTTTTTGTACAGTTATGGTTACAGACTCACTCTCTGCTTGGTGCAATTCATTTGCCTAAAAAAGACAAAAGACACAAAAAAAGTGTTGTTCAAGTTAACAGTTTTACTAAAATTACCTTCTTTCCTCCCAGATTTTCTATCTACATTATGATAATTATAATACTGTAAATTCTTCTGTATGCCTGATATTGTAACAACCCTAAACAGGATGAAAAGACCACAGTTTGCAGCTTTAATGGGGTAAAAAGATGTTTTTCCCTCACCCTTAGTTTTCAGCCTAGTGGAAGGTGCAGCAGTGCGGGATGACTCAAAAGCATCTGATGCTAAAGGTAATGCCTGTTCAGCTCTTTTAGCTACTTCTGACAACTTACTCTACACATGGCTTCTTATGCGGCCTTGACCATGTAACCTCTGACCTTTAGGTGCTGTGCGCCAGGTGTTCATGCCTGAGTCAGACGCCTCCAACTTCTTCAAACGCCGCAGTCGACGCTCGGTCCGATACTACGAGTTCCAAGGTAGATTACACACTATATATTTTACATATCCACTTCAAAACAAAGGCTAGCCACCATGAGGAAATTGTTTAGGGCTGTCTGCTCGTTGATTTGCAGTCATTTCAGAGGATGGATGGCTATTTCTAAAGAGCTGAAGACTCTGTAGATGATCAGAGTGATCATGAGTGGCTGGTGTGGTTCGGGACTCGGGGGAGGGCGTGTGTTGATTTATATTTGGTGTTACATGTGGTTTAGTTTTCCTCAGCCCTGCTTGAGTGGCTGATGTGGCCGCACACAATAATGGCACGTTTGGCCTTCCATAGAAATTTTTCTGTGTGAATGCTGGCTCGTTCATTTGTGGCTGGAATCGGAGATGATACAGTTTGTTCTGGCTGCGAGCTGTGACATTTAAAGAGGGCAGTACAAACTCAGCAGGTGTTCTATGAAGAAGCATCTTTCAAATGTGACTCTCACACAGACACACACACACTGGAGGCTGCAGAAGGAGTCACAGGGTACTGTGGAGCAGGCTTAACCTCTAAGTTTCTTGGTACAATAAGCCCATTCTTTCACTCCCAGCATGTGCACAATAAACATCACCAACGCACCTTAAAACCTACTGAACACACACAAAGATTCAAAATGATCAAGGACAATCAAACACATTAGAATCTTCTATTTTTCCTGAATTCTATTCACTATCATGAAAGCTTTTAAACTGTCAGTCCTACCTAGATACAATGATTTCACTGAAGTTTATCTTCATTCATTTATGTTTTATACTGGAAAAATCTCTCAGAGAAGTATGCATGTCTCTGGGCAGGCCTCCAGAGACAGGCTGTTTTTCATAACACCTTTTCCACCCATTGGAGGACTAAGAGAGGGCTTGACTGTAGACAAACAACCTTTTAGTTGGAAAAAAGGTTGATAAAGTTCCTTGCCAGCTTAGTCTACGTGAACTCTAGTCAGCTGTGTGTCTGTATGTGTGTGAAAGGGACTTCAAATGTACTTTCTTTGGAGAGAAAAGTAAAGCAAAGGTAGATGAGGCTGCAGCACAACAATGCACACAGGGAAAGTTTTACCAAAAGGAAGTGATCTCCATGCTCAGAATTATTTAAAAGGCTTAAATCGGGTGTTTTATGTGTAATATTTACAGCAGATGTTGGATGATTGCATAACCAGAGCAGCTGTCTGTAGCTTTCTATTTCTTTAAACTCCTTATGATTTTCCCTTTCCCCCTACTCAAAGCTGTTATGGAAGGCAAGAGGACAATAAACTGTGTGTGGACTTAGTGACTGGCCATGGAGTTTAGCTCTATTTGCAATAGAAGCAGACTAAGTAGACAAAACAAGACAAAGTTACTTTGATCAATATGTTATCATCGGCATACATCGGTACCATAGCTGCACACAATTTGCCATCCCATGCTGTTAACACATCTAATGGGCCACTGTAGTTTCCCATGTGAGTTAGTATGAAGCTGAATTTGAGGCATGATTTTTTTTTTTTTTTTATATCTAAGCCTCAAATCACTGGCCTATTTGAGGTATAAATACATTTGCAGAGTGGATGCAGGTCGCTGTATTCACATGAAATGCTATGATGTAACCCTTTCACTTACAAGCTTGTGATTTAGGTAAGACTGGCAGGGCACAGGCAGAGGAGTCATGTCTAACCCGTGCAGAGGCTGCCCTGTGTTCACCCAGTATTTTAGATTTTTATCCCAATTAGAAGGTAAATATTGGATTAAAAAGATGTAGCTGAAGTAGTAAAAGGGGCTACAGCAGAATCAGACCTTGGCAGTACAGCCGACGTCTGCTTCTTCTTCTGCAGGGTGTTGACTGTTTTGTGAGCGAATAACTTCTCTTCCCATCATCAACAGCCGAACAGAGGGTGAAAATGGCAGCCGACGAGCATAGGAGGGAGTACAACGAGGAACAAAGGAACGAGTACGAGAACTATGTTGAGGAGGATCGTGATGGTAAGACCTGAATTCACCTGGTTTCAGCTCAGCTGGGACATCTGGCGACTCTATGACTCCAACCGTTTGATATGTTCCCTCAAGTCTACATTTTGCAGCGTTCCCACAACAGCAAGTCATATTAGGAAATACACAGCAGGTGGACACAATTTTCCTATTATCCTATTTATGGAGCTAATGAACACAGGAAAGATTTCTTCAATTAAATGCCAAATGCTTGCTTGTAATCTGTGTTCCTGTGAGCTGAAGGTGTAATTAAAAAAAATAGCATAACATGGGAAAATAATCATCCACAAATGCCACTGATTGAACAGAAATTGTAATGGAAATATTAATCTGCTTTGAGACCTCTAATGAAGCACATGTCGCATCACTAAACTCAAAGACAGGCGATATTTTGACAGGCAACTTGAGCTCACTCTTATGGAAAACTGACAATTACTTGAATGTCACCACGAGAGGACTCAGAGATTAAGTTTGGATCTTCTGGCACCCCCGAGCCGCTGAACCACAGCACAGTGCCTGAGACTCCACACCGAATCAAAGTGTCCATTTGTGGTCGATCCCAAGCTGACAATCTTCCCTGTGGTCGTCTGTCAGTTGTGATACAGCTGCAGTCACAGTTTCTAAACTAAGAACTGCTAACCATAAAGATGTGACTGGGTTTTATATATAAGAGACGGTGTTTGGATGGTTTGGGTCAGCGAGTTCTGAAGGAAAACAGGATGATCTCCACTGAACGCCAAGATACGAATCATATTTTTTAATCTCTTGGTACATTTTTGATCGCTTTATGCTGCATTTCAACTTAACATCAAGTTGGCAGAAGATAAAGAAATGCAGAAATACTGCAATACCAAACTGAATAATTCCTGAATTACGCTGAAGTGAGTACTCCCATTACTAAGGTGGGTTTTCTCCGGGTACTCCGGTTTCCTCCCACAGTCCAAAGACAAGCAGTTGTATTAATTTGTAAACTATGGTAGATAATAAAGCAGGGGATGCTTTAGGGCAGGGATACAGTGTGATTGATCAGTTTCTCCAGCAGCCTACCAGGCTCACATCAATACTGTGATGTCACAGAGGCTATCGACATCTTTTATACAGTCTATGTTAACTCAGCACATAATTCACTGTATAAAAATATGCTTTCCTTAATTGAACCTTCCCTCCCTCCCCACCCACAGAGATTAATGAGCGATCAAGGGAGACGAATGAGCAGATGCGTGAGTTTCACTACGATGGCCGCTATCCTCGCTACCACTGGTCCCACTAAGCGTGCTCCATCACAGAGCTGGGCAACAGCAGCTCTCACTGCCATGATCTTTACCCCGCATTGAGGATGACAGCCTGTCAGGGAGCAAGTTGTTTCAGTCCCACTTTACTCTACAATCTACACCTTCTTCTGTTAAGCTTATTTTTGTATACAATCTAAAGAGTGCAATATGTTTCTTCATGTTAAGCTGTAAAGACCAGTTTTTGTATGAAGTTGAAAATTTGCATGCTTCTTTTTTAAAGAACTGTCTTTTATATGTGCATTGAAGCTATATGATGTAAACCAACCTTTTATACACGACTGGTTGTATGTAGAAATGGCCTTCATGTCTAAGTCACAATGAAAAAATAAAGATGAGTTTCCAGTGGTGTGCTTCACCTCACACTTCCACTGTCTGGTATTCTGAGTATTTTAAAGGGAGGGCGGTGGATTGGAATAAAAGACGAGGTATAGCTGCAGAAATCATCAGTCTGAAACGGATCCCACATTCCAGAGTGGAAATATTAGACACGAAGTGCGCTGCGAAGAGACAGAAGGAGCACGAAGTGGGGGGGGGAAGCAAGCGGCAACAGGATAATGAGCATAAATGAAAGCCTCAGAATGATGTGGCATGGCACTCTGCACGTGCTAATCACAGCTTCAAACCCAGAAAAGCTTATTTTATCTCTATACTGTGATTCCACCTCAGGCCTTTAAAGCTGTGTGGATTGGCTCAAAAACTTGAGTGAGTGCCACCTGGCATCAATACATGTGGCGCCAACACATGGAGTGTGTTAGAGGGGGTGTGTGTGTGCCAATATAGGAGAGCAGTTCAATCCTCCAAATATTCTTCTATTGGGGGAAGAAATGGACAGTAGACACGAAATCATTATAAACTAGTGCTTTAATCAGCCAATTCACAGCATATCTGATATCATCGCAGACATTAATCACTCATAATCAATAGCTAACATTAAAAACACAACTGATACACATGTAAAATGCTACTGAAGCCTTAAATTACAAACATAAAAGTCTAAATGTTGCGCCCTCAATAATAAATCACTTCAGGCTGTTGAGGAATTTGGCGTGCTCCTCTCCTCGAGGCTGGAGGAGCTCTCCGCCGATCTTAGGGCCAGCTTTCTCCTGCAATAAACCATCAAGGGAGCGATCAGGTCTACTTTAGTTCACAATCACAAGTTGCTATTAACTTTTAAATGAGTGACCTTTGACTGCTTACCTTCAGCATCCAATCACGCTCCCATTTAAACAGCCCACAGTTGCTGAAAAGGGAAAATGACTGTTATGAGTTGGTGAGTTATATCGTCCCTCTACAGCTCCATGTTCTTTCAGTGTTTCTGTCAGCCCTTCAAAGGCAGCCAGAGTCTTACCTGCAGTGCTTGTGCGGCAGCCTGTCCAGAGCGATGGCTCTCTGTCCACAGGGACATTTGAAGAAACGCTTCGTGGCGTCATGCCACCGCAGATCATGGTTCTCCTCCACACAACGATCCGCCGGCTTGAAGTAGGTGTAACTACACTGGAAGCAGCACGAGAGCAACAACGGTTTATCTCACCAACTTCTGATAGACAACCAGGGGCTACACAGGGGTCAGAGGTGAATTTAACTTGTGGCTCAGTACCTTTTTACAGGTGACAGCACGACACTTCATCTCTCTGATACTCTTCATCTTCTCCTCCATCTGCTCCTTCTTCACCAGAGCATTGAAGTAGCGCTCCTGCAGCTGGTACTCCGCCTAAAAGAGACAGAGAGAGAGAGAGATGTATTAATTAAGAAATATAAAGAATTTGCCATTTTATATGTAGCCAACACCAAATGTCACTTGTCATACCGCTTGAAGGACAAGCCCGTGGCGAGATTTGGCATTCAGGATCTTCTGAAACTCCTCTGACTGCATATAGTCGAGTTGCTCTCGCTTCTTTTTCTGTGCTGGTTCCTCGCCCTCATTAGTGGATGATTCGCCTAAGCAGGTAAAACAAGCAACAATAAGCTTACTGATCAAAACAAGAACACGCGAACACATTCCTTTTAACATACGGTTTTCTTGAATAAACTGTGTGAACAACATCTAAGCAAATGACGTGTACCACTCGGCGAGGTGCGATTCCGCTCTACTCGGGCGCTGATGTCACCGCTGTTACTCCTCTTCCTCTTCACAGCGTTGGGGTCTTCCTTCCTCAGCCCTGTGCCTTTAGCCCTTAGCTTCTTCAGAGCAGCCAACTTGGCGGCTGATAGGCTGAGGGTGCTGGGAGGAGGAGCTGATGGGGGGCTGTTATCAAAGAAGACGATGTCTTCGCCCTTGGAGAAGCCTCGGCCCAGCGTTGGAGTGTGGGTCACTGCTGGGCTTTGGGAGGCTGTGGGGACCTTGGAAGCAGCTTTTGGGGACGTTAAACTATCTCGACCGATCGCACCACCCGAGTTCTGCAGTGACCTTTTCTGAACTTCTCCCAGCCTCTGCCGCCGGCTCTCCAGGAGCTCCCGCTGCTTCTTTTTCTGCTGCTTCAGCAGGTCTGAGGCCGAGATGGACTGAAGAGGAGCTGCGGATTTATCTTTGGAAACTGAGGATGACAAAGACGTTTTTTTGTGTGTGTGCGTGTGCATGAGAGACAGATGATTCTCAGTTCAAAACACTGTAATCAAACACTTCTTTAATATAACCTAGCCTGCCAAAAAGTGCAAAAGATTTGGAGTGTGTGTGTACCTGACTGGCTGCCGTGTGTAAGATGCTTCTTGAGCTGCAGCGCTCCAGGTGTTGGCATCGACAGCAGGCTTTTAAATTCACTTGAACAACCTGCAACTTCACCGGACTGCATGGCTACAAACACACACAAGCAAAAACAGGTAAAAGAGGGAACTAATGTTCAGCCATCTGTCCGTCTAAAATTATTGACAGCACTAAAAGCTACGTCAGCATCATCTTAGCTTTTAATCAAAGGAGAAAAATATTTTTACACCTGAAAGTCAGGCTGTGACACATTCTATCCATCACCCAAAGCCTTTATTAACCCACTCCATCAGGCTCGTAAACATTCACTTCCAGGATGACTTATTAAAATCGGTGCGTTTGAGAGAATCTAGCAGTCCTTACCGAGCCTCTTGGCCTGACTGACGAGCTGAGCCGAGCCTCTCACAAACAGCGTGTCCAGAGTTTTCTGGGTGGGTTTGTTCGGTTTGGACGCAGTCCTGTAACACACAGGCTTGTTACTGAAAATGTCGCGTAGCTTGGATGCTTTCAGTCCCACACTGTGTTGCTGGTTTTGTAAGAGTGGCAGTTAACTTGCGCAAACTGACTTCAGCACACTGTTAAATTGAAAATCCAGTTAAAGCCAGAATCTCTGTTGGACGGGGTCATGACCGCATGACTGTCTGCTCCAGAGGATACTAACACAAACATCTCAGTCAAGTTTAAAATTTTATTTCACTGCACGATTGATCGTTAGATATACTGTAGATTTAAAGGGAAAGTTTAAAGAAGTTACGGTCTGACCGACCTGAACGTCTCTCAGTAACTTCAGCACCAGGAAAAACGTACTCACAGTGAGGCGGCGCAGGCTGCTGAGGACACGCCGCCGTAGTAGAAACCGTCCTGACACAGCCGCTCTTTCAGGCTGCCTCCCTTCCCTTTCCCCATAACTTTGCTGGGGGCTCTTCCCGAAAAAGATGACTGCAGCTCGGCCCTTTTTGAGCTCATCTTCTTATACTGGGCCTTGACGTGATACTGGCAGTACGGGCATTCGTACTGCAGGGAAGATCAAGATTTAATGCAACAGAGATTCTCAAGTATAGGATAATAATTTAGATACAGAAAAGCTAATGTGCAAGAGCAAGTTTGTAACCAAATGTAGCAGGACGGAATGGACCAACCATGTTAACAATCTGCGAGCATGGCTCTCCGTTCTTCTTCACACCCTTGCAGGTACCGTAGTCCTGAGCTTCACCCATCAGCAGCACCTTCTGTGGGTGATCCACCGTCAGACTCACCTGCACACGTTCAACACAAAGTTTTATAATCCGGAAAGAGAATCATAGATTTCCATCCACTTTCTTCTGCTTAGCCTTTTTAGGGTTGGGGGTGGGGGGCAACTGGAGCCTATATCAGCTGCCATAGGGCAAGAGGGTTAGAGTACACCCTGGACAGATTGCCGGCCTGTAACAGGGCTAACATAGAGAGACAGGCTAATTGGTGATTCTAAAATTACCTACAGGTGTAAATGTGAGCGTGAAAAGAGATTTTATTTTTATTTCAGTAGGCCCCAAGATCAGCGAATGAGACAATGAAGGCCAAGAAAGAACGTTTTGTTCCCGTAGACTTCTACAGGACACAAAATCTTTTTGCAACCACAGCTATCGCCATCTGGTGGCCTTCAGCTAGAATGCAGGATTAAACCACAGCTTCATTTTTCCACGAACCACGAAACTGCATGTAAGCAACAACAACTTGATTTCTGTGAGCTTCTTTGGTTTTTGAAAATGTTTTATCCTCACTATAAAACAATCAAATGTCGCTGATGATTGATCATTTCCATAATTTTTAAAGCAAACACTCATATTTTAAAAAGAGGTAATCTGCTTCTACCTTTACTTTCACATCATGATGTGTTAAATATCCTTAGAAATCACTCTAACACAAGCTATTTCCTGCTTTAACTGGCAGACGTGTTGCCAAACCATTCAGTGAAGAGGAACAAAATCTCTAAAGAGATTCAGTGAAACCGTAAAACAAGATTTACACGATACCACAAGCGAAAATGTTCATTTCCACAGACAATGAGCCAAGAGTCAGCTGTGATTTCCTTTGGTTGCTTACAGCCTTCGACCCAGCTCACGGTGAGGTACACGATTTTGTCAAATCAGACGTGTGCTTAAACATTTCAAATTAAACTCTATAATTTGGGCCCAATTTAGTTTCTGACCTGGAACCTTTCTGATTTTATCTGACAGACTGGAGGCAGAAATTTCATCTTAAGAGAAAGGCTCTGCATGCGTTAGATACTTGAGTATATTTTAATATTATAAAAATAAAATATATACTAAAGTAGGGGAGTTTACAGGAGGTCTGTTAATGACATGTCTTCAGGGCTTAGCTGTAGATGTTAATTTAAAGTTAAAGGCATAAAGCCTCAGACCTGCAGGAAGTATTTAAGCTGTGAAAGAGCAGCACTTGTGCCACCCTGATTACCACCACTAAGGAGCCTCTGAGTGTGCTCCAGTAGACAACATATCAGACTGTATTCCTACTGGGAGCTGATTTTAAAGCACAAAATTACCGCAACAGCGTCAAGGTGAGAATGAAAACCTAATCCGTCTCAGACTGTAAGACCCAACATTATATGAAGTTCAGACTGTCTGCTCACCCCATCATATCCATCTTTCTGCTTCATGGGGTTTGGGTTGAGGAGTCCGATGACTGTGCCAGTCTCCGTCTTCCAGTGCTCTTTGTGAACTTCACCGAACAGGAGCAGAGAGACAAAGACTTCCAGGTTATGGAGGTCGCTGAGTTTCCAGATGCTAAAGGTTTTGCCCTGCAGAGAAGAAAGTGTATTACAGGAGTATTACAGGAGCCAGTGTACTCACCATCAGCATACAAAATGTTTTATTTTAACCAGTTTTAAAAATGTGGTTTAATTTACTCAAACTTAAATACATTAAATACCAAAACTTCTTGTAAACAAAGTAACAAAGTCTCAAGTATATACAGACCAATCCTACCTACATGCAAAGTCATCTCCAGAGGCCGGTTTTAAACCAGGAAAAATCCATCAATCCATCTTCTTAACTTATACATTTATTTATTTTCACCTACAATTTATTCATTTTATTTATTTCGCTTTTTCCCCTCTTAAAACGATTTTTCCCCCCTCACTGGTGACATCAAAATGCCCCTGATGTTGCACTATTAGGTCCAGAGATCTGACTTACACTGCTGTTGCTTTGAGGCGTGGCTTTGTTGACCAGCACAGCAAACGTCACCCAGTCGCTGTCTTCCAGCTTCTCCCGAGCCATACGCTCCGGCACCTGCGACAGACGGATCAGACGGCGGTCAGCCATCTTACGGTCCATCTCGCTGGAGGAAACGCGTGGTTTTCTGAGATGATAAAGAGAAGCAATCCAGAGACTTGGAAAAAACAACCCCAAACAAATAAGAAAACTTAATTTGACAACTTTTAATAATTTCATTGCTCTCACCTGAGGCGCAATCCTGAATATTTCTCAAGAGCCACGTCTTTAGGAAGAGAAGGATAAGGAGCGGGTTTAGGCTGCCCTGCTGATGTAGCTGCTGCAGGTCTGCTATGGGAGGCTGCAGCTGAGTGCAGAGGACCAGGAGCCTTGCTGGTGCTCTCTATGGGCTGGAAGGAGCTGCCGAGCTTTATCTCTACCAGTGGTCCTCTGCTTTCTGAGGGGAGTACAGCGAAGAATAACTCACAGACAGAATGCATCATTCTGCAGTGTGTGATAACGCAATCATTTTGTTTGTGTAAGTAAATAATGAAGTTGTACCTGGTGATGTGCTGGGTTTAGGTTGGTGAGCCACTCTCGGTTTGCGTTTGAATGAGTCGGCATTGTTGAGCTGAGAAGAAAACTCAGAGGACTCCTGGAGTTTGAGGCTTCCTGCTCTCACTGGGGTGGATGAAGATGCTGCCGGAAGGTGGGTCAGCTTTTTTTTAATGCATGGTTTAACAAAACTATGTGCATAAGACAAACAACTTTACTACAATCACACAGAGACAAAGTTAGAAGCAACACAATGCCGTTAAAATGTGGGTGCTGCTGCTCCCAGAATGGCACTCTGGTCAGAATTACATCCTAATCCATTTTAAGAAGCAGTAGGGAAAAAAGGACCGTATACTCCTCATGTCACTTTGGAATCTAACCTACTATTTACATAAACCCATGTTCACTACTATATAGTTTAAACCAACCCATGTGTTATTATGCAAGCACTAAAAATAAACGTTTTGCTCCCGCTGCATTTCCATGTCTTCATTTATACAGCATGAAATGTTTACAACAAACAGCAGAAAAACCAGTGACTGTCAGGATTGGTGAACCACGATTTTTTTTTACCTGCTTGTGTCTTCTGTGTGTTAGTGGCTGGTTTGGCCTGGCTCAGTTTGGAGGTTGGCTGTCGGGTAGGTGCAGGTTTGGGGGTCACTGGTACGACAGATACTGAGCTTCCTGAAGTCTTAGCTGCAGTGGCTGACGGGGCTGTCACTTTCTGGCTGGACTCCAGCTGCTGCTGCAACCTCTGCATCTGCTCCTTCATCCGCCTCAACTCCTCTGAAGAAGACGTGCATATCAGAAAAGGACGAAAACACGGGCCCTGCACGTGGCACCGCTAAACTACTCTGCACATCAACAAACCTTGTAAATCCTCTTTCGACCTGTTCGGGTTCTCACTGGCACTTTCTGTTCCGTTGCTGTTCTTCTCCTCGTGTTCGATGTCATCCACATCTCCAAAGAGCTCCGACATCTCGTCCACTGTGCCCACATTGCGCTCTTCGTCCTCGATGCCCTCGTTGTACTCTTCCTCGTCATTGTCCTCATCAAACAGCCCGTCCAAGTCGTCTGCCTCCTCCTGACTTTCTTGTTCTTCGCCAACACCCTCGCTCTCAGCCAGCAGCGCAGTCAGAACACCCAGATCATCCAGCTCATCCTCACCTGAGTGAAAAAGACATGCAGTCACTTGTGTCTTGACCTACTAGTAAAGCGGTACTCTCATAAACTTGACATCAGACACTTACTGTCCATTTCAGAGAATTTGACTGTAGCGCTAATGTCAAATGATCTGGTGACCTACAGAAAGGCAGAGAGAATTATTTTGTCAAGAACTGAAGAAAGGACCTATCTGGTAAAAATCAAACAGAATCTGCATACCTGGCCTGTAATTTTCCTACAAAAAAAAAAAAAATTCAAGAAAACACGTTTTAAATGTTTCACAGACTTGTGAAACACGGTTCAAGCCACACAGCAGTGCACAAAAAAGTGTGACAAGGATTAGGAAGCACTGTGACATCACACTCAAGCAGCCAAAACACACCTCTGTTTACACCTGTGTCTTTTATGTGTATCTAAGGCGTCCAGCTGACCACTTGAGCTCAGTTTTTAATACACTTTTGCTTGAGGCCACAGTTGATGCTACCCGATTTGTCCAGCAAGGCCTCCTTCAGCATTGCTCACCAGTAAATTAAATGACTTTCAGTCTCAGTGATGTGTTAATATGTTAATGTGGATTCTTCCAAAGGCCAGCTACCAACATACTGTTGAGATCTGGTTTGCATTACATCTGCTTTTAATAATTGTGAATTTTTCATTTTTCTTGACCTGCTTTTGTGTGTCTATCGTTTATCTTTGTCTTGTATTTTTATATTGCACTTATTTTTTTCCTTTTTCTTTTTGTATTTGTTATAATTCCAAATTAATTTTAGTACCTTTTCTTTTAATATTGTGTTGCTGAGTACTGGCTTCAGTGAAACATTCAGAGTAACACTGTTACTCTTGTCTACGAGTGTTTTATGAATAAATATTACTTACCTGCTTGACAACAAAAAAAAACATTTTTCAAGAATTAATATACACGGATAGCTGTTCCAGCTGATGACAAGACATTACATCCAGTGAGATAAACACCATTTCCTGATGAGATTGAGATCAGGTTACAGGAGCTCTTCCTGTAATCTCCTTGCTGGCGGACACATCATTATTGTTTACCCCACCAAAGTGGTCACATGTGCCAGACTTGCTTGGCAAGGGGTTGGAGCAATCTCTTCACGATCCATCCTGCTTTTTGTTTTCACCTAATGGTGATATGATCACCAGCCTTGCACTGTCAAGCTACATTATTTAGCATTAACAGCTGTGATAACAAATAATATCTTATATTGTGCAATATTGTATAACACCTGAAGGACTGTTTGTGTGCAGCATTTTCTTGGTTCCATCAGGTTTTGTACTTACACATGCGGGCAGTGCTCTATATAGTTTGCTTAAGTTTTACAGTCTGTTTTCTTTTAACTTGTTTATATTATATCAAACATCTTGGTTATCTATAACTATGATTATCTGGACTGTTTTAAAGTAATAACTGAGACTACAGATATATGAAAAACAGTTTTCACAGGACTCCGTGCACTCCATGTAATAATAACTTTAACTAACTAACCCACTACATACACTAAATAAATGAATTATTGAGTATTACACTGTACTGCACAGTATAAACATTGTAATATAAGGTAGTGACCACAGTTAAAATCCTGGCTGTAGCTTACTCAGCTAATACTGGCAGTTTTAGCACAATCCATTATGAGTACATAAAGACTGAAGCACTAGATTCAAATTTATTCTATCTGAAAATTAAGACGTGACCAAAGTATTAAAATCTAGCCTCAGCCTGAAGTAACCTGTCTCAGGTGGAGGTAACTTAAGCTTGATTTACAATGTAAAATGCGAAACTAGTTCCATTTAACACGGCAGCTGAAACATAAACATTTTACGATATAGACAGCCAACCGACTATTATACTTTAATTCAATAATAATACATATGAAAAATAAGTAAATAAACTGCTTCCCTTTCATTCATTTATCCGCAGCTCAAAGATAAAGAGCCAGCCAGCTCACCTCTTATTTCTGCCGTGTAGCTTTGCGTCTTCCTTCGCCAAAAGCAGCGTGAAAACTACCCTTTACAGCCACATTCACCCTCTCCATATACTGTCTACTGTCCAATAAATAAAGCCTGTCGTGGATATGTACAAGTCATTCGGTTAAATTTCATAAAAATGACCCATTAAACTTCCCTTATAATCTACAGCACACAGTCCCACAGGGAGAAAATCCAAACTGGCGCTAAACGAAGGACCCCGTTGTGTTGCCAGAATGCTGCTAGGTGCCCAACAATTTGCCTGACTAAAAAAAGACATTACCGTGTGGTAGATTCGCTGAGAGAGCAAAATTAAATCACTGCATTTCCTTGAAATAAATATTCATATAAGCTAGAAATTTTGAAAAGCAAATATAAGCTAGAACTGTATACGTTTGTTGTATTGTTCATCCAAGGAAAATCCAGAAAATATCTGTTTACTGGAGTGCAGATGGTATAACAGAACACGTGATCGGGGGTAACTTGTCTGACTGTCATCTAACAAAAGGTCAGTATCTAAATAATTTTAATACTTATAATGCTTAAAAGATCTACAAGCTATCTTTAAACCAGAAGGATGTAATGTGCGAGCTGTTTGTGCAACTTTATATTCAATTCATTCGCATCACATTTGCATGCAGTGGAATGAAATTTCTGTCCGCAGGTCCCAGTGCTGCCCTTAAAGAAGAATAAATATAAATAGAAAGTAACAATAATATTAAAGAAAAATACACACACACAAACAAACACACACACACACACACACACACACACACACACACACACACACACACACACACACACACA
>JAVDPK010002140.1:337864-351990 GCA_034780415.1 Cichlasoma orientale
GCCTCTGTTATTGATCATATCATATGCACATCTGTTAAATACAGAAAATGCCGACTAGAGAAATAATTTTCCTGCATGGCTTTGGCGCCCCCCTTGTGCGGTGCCCCTATGCATTGCATATAGTGCATAACCACTTTTTGCGCCACTGGACAGGACCTTGGAAACACAGGAGATTGAGATTGGACCGTTGTAATAAAGGACACTAGGAACACAGAACCCTAAAAACACAGGACCATGAGACCTAGGAATAGAAACCTGCAAACACAGGGCAATGGGAACATACGGCATTGAGATAGGATCCTATGTACCTTGGGAACACAGGGCCTAGGGAACATAGGAGTCTGGAAGCACAAAACTTGGGACCTTAGAACAGTACCCTGGGAAAATAGGACTCCAAAAACAAAGGACCTTGGGACTGGACCTTAGGTCATGGGACGGGCCCCTTGAAACCTAGGACTCTGGGGTTGCAGATCCTTGGGAACTATAAGGACTGTGGGACAAGACTCTGGAAACACAGCACCTGGGGAACTCAGGATCTTTTTATTTATTTGTTTTTGGCCTTTTTCGGCTTGGATGTACAGTGAAGAGAGACAGGAAAGCGGGGGAGAGGAATCGGGGAGGACACTCGGCAAATGGCGGCACGGTCGGGACTCGATCCAACGCCGGGCACATTGCCAAGCGGCATTCGCGGTTGCCTGCTCATGCCCTGAGCCAATCTGGCACCCACAGGATCTTTGGAACAAAACTAAACAAAATAAGTTACATGGCAAAAAAGTAACACAATTAAACTAAAAGATACATTATCCAGATACAAGTGACAGAAGATACACTAAGCATGAATTTGACCAGGAGTTACCAATTAAATACTGTAAAAAGTGAAATTGCACATGATCACCAAAGTCCAGTAACTGTTAAGATGCTTCAAAGAGCATTGCGAATGACATGATTGCACTACAGAAAAAGTCAGAGGATCCCCCAAATGAGAAGGCCTCATAAACGGATGACCATAAATATCTGTACAAAAGTTCATAACAATAAATCCTGTAGTTATGAAGTTACCCCAGACAGAATTCTTATTTTAACCAACATCTGATCAGTATATTCTAAAAATGACCTTGCTGCTGAAAGAAGCCTACAAACTGCTGTCACTGAAAACCATCAATACCACAAAAATGCAGTGTTCTCTTGTATTTCCAATATTTTTTTGGTGATACTGGAGTTTAAACCAAAAGAGAACATGTTCAACTATACCATGCAGGGCAGTTGCATGTGTAGAAAGTGTTTTTTTACTCTTTAAACCCAATAATATTTCAAGCATGTGCCAGTAAAAGCGAGGTGTGCCTTTAGTGTTTGTAACATCTGTCCTCTGTCTGCTAACCATCTGTTGTACAGCACATTAGACTAAATGTGGTCAAACTGTAGTAAAGGGTGTCTGGTGTCTGCTCTATTTCCAGATTCATGGATTCTGGAGTATGTGAATGTTTAAATATTGCGAGAAAACACGCAGACACACGTGTTTATGTTTGCAGGAATGTAGTCATTATTCAGAGACTGAGTAGTACTAATAAGCCAGTCTTATTTAGCCAGGTATGCACACAAACAGACACAGGAAAAAAGAGAAAAGAGTCATTATACGATCATTGAGGATTTATTCCAGGAGAAAAGACAAACAAAACACAATCAGTCGCTCTGGCCTGTGTTGTTATGGTAACTCTGATATGTGCACATGATTGTCAAAGGCATCTGATATACAAGCCCCATCAACAGAAAGTCATCATCATCAAAATCATCATCATCACACCACATTAAAGTGCGGCAGGCAGTGGCCGCTCTGAGGGGTGAGGGCATCGTCAACATGACGACGGTGCACAGGATGAGAGTTTGCTGTGGTCACATGCAGAGAGTAAATACAGCCAGCTAACTTAGCAGGCTCTGGACAAGGACACCTACAGGGAGACACCAGGACCCAAAGAGCAGCATGTGTAGAGTTTTAGTCCTACAGATAAATCTCAAAGGCAGAGATTCTCTCAAATGCTGAGTTAGCTGTTCGGGGTGGAGGCGGTGGACAGCGCTTAGCATTAGCTAGACCAAAGCTAGCTATTACATTTACTAATGCTAACAAAATCTAGGAACTTTTTCAGTCTACGAGAGACACTGAAGTAGTTGGTAACAATTCAAAGACATACTTGTAGCTCCTCGCACATTTCAGTTTAATGTAATAACTATTGAACAATAGTATAGACTTTCGCTCGGTAAAACCACCTCCACAAAGTGGTTTACATACAATACACAGCCAGTAGCGATACATTTTTTTTAAAAGCTTTTTTTTGTAAAACTTCCTAATCTTTGCATTTATGACATAAGAACAGATAAGGTATCTAAGAATTTAGCTATAAAATATACATTACCTACTTAGCCAAGCTAAATTTGCAGATAGCGATAGAAAGCTAAAGCTAATGTGGTAAGCTAACGTAATAAATTTAAAAGTCCCGAAATGGTAAAAGCTCTTTATATTTGCACTTTTGATTCAGTTTTTAACAGAACTTTAATCTTTGTGATCTCAGCTAGAGATGAGAACTGAATGCCAAAACACAATTGTACTGTAAATAAGTGTAAACGCATTTGCCTGACAAGAAAAAAAAAAAAGGCTGCTTTCCTAAATGAAGCTATTACTACAAACCAGCTTTAAAAATAAACTGAGTCACACAATCACCTGTGTCTGATTTTGTGTATTTTCACAACTCGAGCCACTTTGTATGGTAAAAACTTAAAAAAAACAGCCAATAAAAATGTATTTTCCTCCAGTCATGTAGCAGTGTATAGTTGTTCTAATAAGCAGAATTAAAGCAATTTTCATAGTAATAAATCTTGGAATGCAATATCTTCTAATGAATCCAGCAAATAATAATAGTAAGTAATTCAAGGGATAATTTCTGCCTGTTAGAACCAATACTCTGCTTGGCTCTTGTGGACCCGGTCATCTCAACCTGTGTACGTCTTCACATAATACAGATACGAACATCATACAAGGGCATATAAGATTATGCAAACACTCATGGTAAAGTTGAAATCTTGAAGCACTTTTTTCAACATGCTTGTGTTTTTTTTTTTCCATGAAGGTGCAGTTCATCGGCGTCTTCATATAAAAGAAAAAAAAAAAGTCAAAGGATTGTGAGTTCAAAGCGGAGAGCGCGTACGTCCGCAAAAGTGTGTTTCTGAGTCGGTCACAGCTTTGGATTTCTTCCTTTAGAATGGCAAAAAAACGTAAGCCTGAGTTCAGTAAACGAAGCTTTCTCTTTTTAGTTGGACTGACACTGAAGTGATGGTGGAACACTGATGGGGTTGAACCGCGCCGCGCAGTCCTGCTGATGGCAGTCACGTGCTGCCGGACAGTTTCTCAAAGCTAACCGCGGAGTTGGGAAGTAAAGGGGAGTTTTTAACTGTTTTTTTATTATTACTTTTTTTTTTTTACATTTTTGTACATTAAACATTCCATAGAGAATACAATCAACTTCCCTCGATGCACACTCACTCGCTCACTCAGACGTGCCTGAACAGCAAAACATTCGTAAATATTACCTTGAAAATGTTCAGCGGTATTCACAATCTATTTACAGTAGCATCCTCCACATGGAAAGACCCATTCGGATTACATTTATGTTCTCTCTCTCTCTCTCTCTCGCTCTCTTTAGCAAACAAAAACAGCAGACATAAAACCACAGAGGAGCTTGAACCTGAACCCTCTGCCTGCCTCACAGCACTTTCGGAAACCCACAAGGTCCAAACTAAAGTGGACGACATCACATTTAATGAATTATATTCCTACTTCGTTAACCTGGTACACCCTAATGTGGCTCATTCAAATTTAATAATAATAGGTAAGTGACTGAAATTGTCTTAAATAGATTTAACTAAAGCTGCTGATGTTTTCCTTAGATTTCCTGATCGTGCTTTCCAGAAAAAAGCATTGACAACACACTTAAAAATGTCTTTTTAAAAAAATGCATAGCAATCAATGGGTACACAGACACGGTTACAGTGAATAATAAGATTAAGGTGGTCATTGGAATAAAGCCCTTACATGGTTGAAAGTTCCCCTCAGTATACATGGATTAATGTCAGTTGGATTAGTTTCCTCTCAGAAAGATGTCATAACAAACCTTCAGAAATCTCAACTATTTGTGCAGAAACGTGTGCAGCAGTTCAAACATTTGAACTTTGTTTTGTTTTTTCTGACTGCTTTGACACACACACACAGCTTTAAATTTTCTTACTCTACCACAATTTTAAACTTCAGCTCTCTTAAGACTTGCTTTGTTGCTACGTCATGCGTAAAGCAATAGAAGTGTTTTCAGCCAATATCTAGTCTCAGTGAGACCAAGACGTATTTGCTCTGCATCAGCGGTGTCACCATATAGTCCGTGAGTTTTACAGTTTATTCTAGTGCTTCAAAAACAGTACAGTCTGCAGCATGATTAGAGGTTTCCGTAAAGTTTTCTATCCCTTAAAGGGGTATTTAAACTATTAATATCCCACTACCACAGACAGATGGATTTCTAAGTTGTCATCCTTCAAAAGATAGGTCTAGATATAACTACATTTTTCTTTTGTCAACAAATCTGCAAAACCAATAGCAGGCAAAACAGCAGGAAGGATTCTAGGCTCAGAGCTTTAAATGGGGCAAGAACTTTGTAAAGCAGGTAAGAGACATCAAATGCAAGGCTGGTTTGGGCCTTTTCATGGGATTATGGCTCAGTCGCACTAGAGTAAAAATAGGGTGGTAATCTCCTTGCAACTAGGATAAATCTGTGGTTGCCCAGTGGTTTCATTTTAAAGTTTTCTGCTGTTGGTTAGTTGAAGCAACAAATTAGTCACCCAGAGGTCAAGCGTTGCAACACCCTCAACCTCTGGTTGGCAATGGTTGACAGCAAGGTGGCTGGGTCTCCAAACACCGGCTCAGACTGGCTGCATTCACTCTTAAGACAGATTGACAACGGGCTGCAAATAATTGGTGTCGACACACTGCAATCATTGCAATCAATCTGAGTCAGTGTGCGCCAATGAGTGCAACTAACCTGCGTCTTTTTTTCCAATAGGGGACTCGCGTCAACTGGTTGTATTCTGGTAATATTCCTAAATAAAAGCAAAGTTGCCGAGCACCAGCGCCATTTTGCAATTCAATTGTCATCTCGCAGCAACTACATCACTACTTATGGAGCAATTTCTGAATTTGCGTTTCAAATCTATGAGGTTCTGGCTGGACTCTGAGTAGTTAATGTGAATTTCTAGCTGATTGCGAATGGTCCCCATCTTCGAAACGACCATTATAAAAGGAAGCAAAATCGCAAGTTCATTATCGTCACAATAATTTTGAGAATGCCGCGGTCTCCAACCACTGTTTTTCACTAGTGTGACTGTAGCATTAGCTGGCAATAAGAAAAATGCAGAGTATTACTCCTCATCCTTTCAGTGACAGGAGGCAGTAATCTACAACTTTAGGGAACCGGGCAAAAGACATGAAAATCTAAACACGCTGCAATTGTTCTCGAAGAACTTATTAAAGAAAAATGCTGATGTCAAAAACCAAAGATGTCGGATGCAGAGTGTGGAAGGAGACACGTTTAGAGTAATGGTTCGTTTTAGTCTACTTTAGCGCCAGGTAGATGGAGCCCAACACACAGAACAGAGCAGTAAGCCAAAAGTGAATTCCAGAAAGCTTGAGTGACTCACTGTCATTTTTACCTTAATTTGACTTTTATCTCGATGTGGTCTCACACCCGCCTCACTTTTTTTTTTTTAGCAGCACACTTTAAGACAATAAAAAATATAAACGGCAACAGATTACAAAGAGATAAAAACTCAAAAACTTTCTCTTTAGTTTATTTTGCAGCTGTAATTAAGCCCTTAGTTTTTAGTTTGTGTCGTGAACAACTTTACATCCGGCTAGTTTTGTTCTAATTTGTCAAGCACTGCAGAATGAACCAAATTGTCTTCATTACCAAGCAATAGTCTTTGGCTACAATTCAATAAAGGGATCGGTAAAATTGCATCGAATAAAGACATGACGATCTGATATGTGTGAGTGAGCACCCTGCATTGGACAGCTCTGCTTTCTGGGAAAGGCCATTACCACTAATGACACAACAACCATGTTCAAGTGAAGTCTGAGCTCCACTAAGTGAGGAAAAAGGCCAGTTTAGTAATTAAAAATATGACACTAAGTTATGGATCCATGTATTTGTTTTTTAAAGCCCTGTTTCCAAAAAAGTTGGGAGATGTAGAATGTAAATAATAACAAAATACACTGATTTACCATGTCCTAATCTCTGTATTGAATCGAAAAAAGTATAAAGAAAAGATGAAATAATGAAACAGAAATGTTTTGTGTTCAGATCAAATACAGTATTATTATAATTTAATGATGACAGCAACAGGTTTGAAAGAGTTGGGGCAGAACTAATGAGTGGAAAAGTTGCTCAATGCCTAAAAAAAACCTTGGTGGACCAAATTAGGTTCACTGCCAACAGGTCAGAACACGATAGCGTGAAAAAGGACATGAGGAGCAGTTCACCATTCTGTCAAAGACCGCATTGGCAAATAGTTCAACAATTAAAGATTCTTTTTAATGTACAGTTTCAAAGAATTTGATCTGCAGCATATAATAAGACACTTTGCAGAAATCTGTGCAGAAAAAATTTGAACAAAGGAGCAACCAATGTTGATCTCTGGACACTAAAGCTTAGTTTGTGGCCACCACATTGGTTGTTGCACGCAGCACTGGCGACATCAACAGAAAAAGTCCAAATACAAAGCAAAACAATGAATTCATTGTATTTTTTTTCCAGAAGCATCTCCCTCTCTATAATCTGGGAATCTCTGAAATGGCGGTAAAGACTGACCCGTGTACACTCATGGCTAGGATTAGGCCACCATAAGACAGGCTAGCTTCACCTTACTGATGATGAGTTGCTGCCATAGTAATTTTTTTAATGGAACTCACTGTACGGGCCCAGAAACACTTCCGAAAACCACCGTCAGTAAACACAGTTCATCATATCCAGAAATGCGAGTAAAAAAAATCTCCCATGTAAATATAGTTCTTATATATAAATGAGATAAACAAAGGTGAAGTCTTCTGATCAGTCAACATTTCAATTTGCACATTTTGGATGCCGTGTTTTCTTAACAGAAGAAGGACCACTGGGCCTGTTATTATCTCAGGTTTCAAAAGCCAAAATCAGTGATGGGCATTAGTGTGCATCTGTGAAGGCACCATAAATTCTCAACGACGCACACCGGTCACATGCTGCCAGACGTCTTTTTCAGAAAGGCCTGGCTTGTTTCAGCAAGACGGTGCTCCAGCACATTCTGCATGCCTTCCAACAGCAACTAGCTGCTGTATAAAACTATCACCCGCTGAAAGCTGTGATGGAGGCGGCACCAAATGGTGGCGCAGCTGAAATCCTATGCCAAACAACAAACTACAGCAATCAGCCTCCTTGGTTTTTCAAACGGTTAAAATAAGCAGTGATGCCACACATTAGGAAACATGGCCCTCTCCCAACGTATTTGAAAAGTGCTGCTGGCATCTGCTGACATCAAATACAGAGTTTAAATGGTCTTTAATTACATTTCACAACTTTTTTGGAAACAGGCTTGCAGATGAAAACACCTTGAAAAGCTCCACAATTAAGCATAAATGCACTGCTGTTGCCTGCAGTGAGCCCACATATGCATGCGGTCATCAGTAGCCCCGGTCTAAGTCATCTATGCTCAGGTCATGTGCCACTACAACACTACAATAAGGACACTCCTAATGTCCTGAAGCCTGGATCATTAACTGCGATGCCGCCTGGAACGCCCGGACCGAAAAATAAAGACTAAGCCAGGAAACTGGTGTTCGCCAGCGCACAGTGCAGCTGCAGTTTTCCCTGAGCACTTCTGGACTGGGTGCAGCTTAACAAAATAAGAAGGTGAGATCATGGCTTCATTAGAGGCGTAAAGAACAATGGCAGGCTACAGCTGCTCCATCTTGGATTGTGACTCACCAGGCCTTGTTTCTTTTAGCTGTCTAGAAACTACACTGCGCTGCCTGAAGCTCCTTGGGAAGTCAAACAGCAGTCCATCTTTAGTCGCCAACCTTCTCAACTGGATGTGTTTTTCCAGTAAATATTCATGGTTATCAGTTCTAATTCTATCCTAAACTTACTCCGTGTTTCATAATAACCAGTACGCGTGTCCCTTAAAGGGCAATTGTTATAAAAGTCTTATAAAGTAAGAAAATAATAAACAAATCAGAATCTTTCAGACAATAAACAAGTTGTACAATGCTCTGACATCCACTCTGTTTTTTATAAAGGTTTACAATCTCTACTCTCTGTCTGATAAACGTGTGTGAATGGCAGCTAATCAATGTCTGACCCTTTCTGTGCAAAATAGATAAAGCGCTTATTCATGTTTCCACATCTCAACAGTCATATGGTACTTTTAAAGCACTTCTTAAAGCATAAACAAACAATCAAACAAACAAGCCCATAAAGACACAGACATGTCTTAAAGGTGCTATGTGTGGCATTTTTTACATGGGTAAACCACTGTCACATGATTTTGCCACATCAATAAAATGTGTGTAAACAACTAAATGCGTTACTCAGAAGACCAACAGCCTCTTTTCTGTATTCCACAGTTACCAGGTCAGCTTTGCAGGGAAGAGAGATTTTTTTTTTTTAGACCAAACATCTGGTGATGATGGGGAATTGGGTCCTACTTTAGGTCCTAAGACAACAACAGCTGTTAATAAAGAACAACTATATGTGACTCATCTTGGGGTATTGTTTTTATTTGTTTACGCTAATTATGCCAAAGTAGCAATATCAATTTGACAATGATATGTTTGTTACACACAGCACCTTTAAAATTAACAGCAGTAATAAAAAGTAAAACAATCCATTTGCCAACAGTCAAACCTAAGTTGGAAAAAAAAGCTAAGTAAATCGATGCAGGAAAGATCAGATTGAATAGGGAAGTTGAACTGTATGATACCAGCAACTCCACCGTGAACCACCAACTGCAGCTCAAATGCGGAGCAGTCGACGCCCATTTATCAGGCAACGATCACAGCCATCTGCATGAACATCCCCAGCGCGAGACAGCGGGTGTGCTGCTGCTGCTGCGGCAGGAAGACTCCTGCACGTCATCCTGGTGGGCATGCAGTATGACAATGGTGGCTTGAACTGGTGGGGTGAAGGTAGGGTCCTCTGCTCTCCCGGGAGCAGGGCGGGGTACCGGCTGGGGGGTGGCGTATCGAAGAGGGAGTAAAGTGAAGAGAGGGAAGGAGAAAGAAGAGGGCGATCTTCTTCCTCACTGGTCGTCCTCGATCTCGTCTCCCTGCTTCACAACGCTGTGGCCTCCCAGCTGGTTCCCCGCGGGACCTGGCGTCACTTGGTTTCTGTGAGAACCGGGGCGGGGACCGCTGAGGGGTGCGGCCGATTGAGTTCCGTCCCTGTGGCGGGAGAAGAGGCTGCAGATGCCAGACTGCAGGGTGTGACCGGTCCAGTGACACCTGAAAAAAAAGGAATCAGCTGCTTGATTTCAAAAAGCAGACAAAAACAGGCCTTTCATTTCTTGCCAGGGATTTATAGGCTGGCTGTAGCATGCTAGTGACCGGATATGCCAGAAGGTTTGTTACACAGAAGAAATCATCCTGGCACTTTGCATGCGATTGAATGATCAGTGATCTATAAATCTGTAGCTTTCATGTGTATGATGACACAATGCCATCGTCTCTCCGGGAGGGGACGTCCCAGCAAATTCACCCTAACGTCAGACTGCAGTGCTACATCTCAGGCTCTACAGGCGGCAGTTAGCATGTTAGATGTTAAAGTTAAAGTCAGTACAATTAGAAAAAGACTGAACAAGTATGGCTCGTTTGGAAGGGTTGTCAGGAGAAAGCCTCGTCTCCTGAACAATAACATGACAGCACAGGTCTGAAAAAACTGCTTTTGAACAAAACACAAGACTTCTGGAACAACGTCCTTTGGATGGATGAGACCAAAGTGGAGACGTGTGGACATAACGCACAGCGACACGCTTGGCGAAAACCAAACACAGCATATCAGCACAAACACACTGAGCTGGCCGTGAACTCCTCTGTATTCTAGAGTCAAATGTAAGGCCGTCTATCTGGCCGAAATTGGGTCATGCAGCAGGACAGTGATCCCAAGCGCAGCAGCAAAGCTACAACAAAATAGCTGAAAAAGAAAAGAATGTTGCAATGGCCCAGTTAAAGTCCAGACCTGAAACTGAATGATGATGCAGGATGTTAAGAGAGGAACAATAACCACAAGCCTCAATGAACTGAAGCAACACTGTAAAGAAGTGCGGGCAAAAAGAAAAAAACTTTCTATTGCACATCGAAGCATGTTAAGGGAAAATAAAAAATCAGACAGCTAATCAAATGTAACACTGTTCGGGTCCTTAGCTCATAAATTTTGGTGTCGATTTTATTGTTCAGAGTTCCTGAAATTGTATTAGAAGCCCGGCCTTCAGCTAACTCAATCTTCACTGCATGTGAACAAGGTGAACCAGTATTAATTGCCCCAACACTGAAATCAAATTTGGACTTACGAGGTTCTTACCTCGCCCGTCTCTTTCTTTCTGTCCTTGTAAAAGCAGCAGTGAGTCTGCGCTCCTATGCACTCCACTGCTCCAGCAGTATTAAATATAAATTTGTCCAGCGCTACATTAACAACATTAACCCATCCTCTGCCAGGGCTGCCGCCTCGAACAAGCTTTCTGGCAAAAATCCTGTTGTTTACGTTTTTTTAAACAGCACATTTTACTTTTAACTTGAAGAGTTTTATAGAATTAGACCTACTCAATATATCGGGTAATATATCGAGCGTCAGCACGCTCCCACACAGTACCCCACAATTTTACTCCATCACTGTTACTACAATCTCTTACGTAGGACTCGCATATGTTCTCTTAACTTTCTGATGCCACTGACTCATACTCACATTCCTTGCGGGGAGCTGCTATGTTGTTATCTATGGAAGAGATTTTACTGGAGACGGCGCTGGTGCTCTGGCTCTGCGCCGTCTGGCCGGTGTTTTGGCTCTGAGCTGGCTGGTTCTGGCCTGCCTGGCTCTGGCTTTGGGCTGGCTTCTGCGTCTGACTCGGCCTAGTCACTGGGTTGGAAGCGTCAATGCTGCTCCCCATGCTGCTGCCAAGCTGCAGCCGCCTCATGTGCCGAACCACGGCAGTGGCGTTGAACGCTTGCTGTAAAGAGGACGGAAATGAAAGGAAAAATACGATCATGAAACTCTGGGACGATCGACAGTAGCTCATCACAACATAGGTCCATATACCCTCATCCTTCTGTACACTAATGGGGACCATTATTTACAAAATTAACATCAAGTTGTATTTAAATAGACTTCACAATAATGACTCTAGCTCAGGATTCCCATATACTTCAATACATCTAAAAATATTTTTATGGCCACTGGAGTCGCTCCTTCTGGGCGTTAGAACGGCTTTACCCTTCAGACCCGGAAGCTACGTTTCATGAGTACTGGCGTTTATTGGAATATTGTTATATTACATTAAAATATATTACATATGCTGTTGAGAGGCAGATCTTACCCATAAGGCAAGCCAGTTTTTTACTGCTGAGTGATTCACCTTCTAAAAACAGTTGGCTGAGGAGCTGTAATAGAGTAATATAGCCTGTTGCAGTAGAGCCAAAACCACAGAGAATAAACTGCAGTAAACAAAATTTACCCTCCATTTGCTCTTGGCAAAGTTCTTTCTGATCTGCCGGCTCACTGACTCATGGATGTTCTTGCAGAGAGCTGTATCCCCAGCAATCCTGATATATATGCATATAAATACACACACAAAAGCACAATTTCTCAGTTAATACTTCTGACTGTACATCAATATCTATATTGATTTGATGGACTTTTGTGATGTTGGTTTGTGTGTGTGTGTGTTCTCACCAGGGGTGTCTGAGCGCCTGTTCACAGGTGAAGCGCTTGGCTGGGTCTTTTTCCATCAGTCTGCTGATGAAATCCTTGGCTGGGAGAAAAAAAAAACTGCTATAAAATCTCGGGACATACAAACACCAAACTCACAGAGTATTTTTACACAATCCTTCGACTCATCCGCTCAGAAAACATTTCGTGATTCAAATTACGCTGAAAATCTTCGACATCTCGGTCAGGTGGTGATAATTTCTCTGTTAGATGTTGCGTTTGCTAAAGCACGTCTGCTGAAAACAGGGGCTGAGTATTTGAATGCCCACAAGATCGCGGCTGATGCCAAGCAGAGAACACTGCTTGAATATGAAGCCACTCTAAATGTTACTACAGTTAAATAAGATAATTAGTACGGATGCACAGTCAGTGTAAGGACACAGTGACTAGGTTCCAATGGTTCCGTCCTATAGGGTGAAAATCTCCTTAAAATACATGAATGATAGGCTCCGTTTCTCTTTAGAGTTTTGTATTTTCATTCAAGGTTTCCAGACCTCTCAGAAAGTCACTACCTCCATCAACACTTCAGAAAACACGAGGCTTTACTTGACAGCCCATAAATGCTATTTTATCACCACTGACACAATAGACTTGAGTCTGAACTGGATTTCCACCCAACACAACACTGGTTTCACTGCCAAGCAAGTGTGCTGGTAATGGATGAAACCAGGCATAGCGCACACTTACACCTGCATATTTTCATTCCATGCAGATTAGATCAGTGACCATGATGGAGAGGAAGTATGTGGGCCATATGTGCCACATGGTGGACAGAGGAGATGGAAGGACAGATGGTTGAGGAAGGAGGAGGAGGAGGAGGAGGAAGGGAAAGCCTCACCCGAGTCTGATATATCATCCCAGTACGGTGCATCAAACTCGTAGTCAGCTTTCAGGATCTGCTCGAACAGCTTGGAGTCGTTTTCATCGTAGAACGGAGGATAACCACACAACCTGCAGACAAGACATTCATTCCTTTGGTCTGTCCTGAAACAGTCATTAACTGATTCATTCTTTTTCATTTAATTCATAACACGCTCAGTTTGTTAACTGATGAGTGAAATGAGGTGATAGCTGCAGCCTTTGGACCCTTTACCAATCTGTTGATATGATTGACTCATCTGGAAACACAGTGTTAAATACCCATACCAATACTAATTTTAAATATAACTGAGATAGACCAGCGCCGTGCCCTTTCAGGAACAGTGGTTACATCAGGTTAATCTTTATAGCTACAATTCACACATGTCCTCTAAATGCCTCACATGTAGACAACAATGTAGCATCACTGCAGCTTTATGTTTCTGGACATGAATTTGACAGGTTTTCTTTTTTTTTCCTGTTCCTGAATATGCAAATTAATATATTCCAATTTTAAAAAGGCAAAAAAAAAATCCACATTTAGAGGCTGGAAGAGTTTTGCTGCTCATTGCAGAGAGACACAGTTCAGTACTGTGCAAGTCTCGACCCACCTGTCATTTCTTTAGATTTAGCTTCCAAGGAGCCAGACTTTCTTGTCATTTTGTAAAAACAGTCTTGAGTTCTTCAGACTTTCTGAAGGTTTTTTCTTTTGGACTCTGACTTCCTTTTCACTCGTCTTCAGTCTCTCTACACAGCCAACTTGGCAAAGGTATGCCAATTTTAAATTGTATCTTTATGCATTTTTTTTTTACTCACAACCTGTTGCAAAAACACATCATTTTTTTCAGCTCTTTAGTTGAATGTATGAAAAATGCCAAAGATAAGCATAAAATAGTATTTTTGCACAAAACACGGTGATTGCCAAACAGCTATTCACCTATTTGCTTGTTTCGGTAAACAACTGCACCTGCACACTGGTAACAAAGTACAACTTTTAGCCAAGATATAAGCACTGCACTTACACCTACCCTGCAATACCCCTGCCAAACTTGCAAGCAAATTGTTCAGATGTGCGATGAACATATGAACGAGCATAGAGAGCGGCCTGGAATTATTGTGCATCAGTGCGGCTGCGAATAGTTTTTTTTTTTTTTTTTACGTTTTTTTTTTTTTTAATATATGAACATAAGTACAAGCAAAAAGGCAGTAACAAATGTGATTCAAAGATCA
>JAVDPK010002140.1:358653-377959 GCA_034780415.1 Cichlasoma orientale
CGCCCCCGCGAGCATGACGGATAGGGTGATGGGTCTGTGATGGTCTGGGGAGGCATATCCAAGGAGGGACGCACAGACCTCTATAGGCTAGGCAACGGCACCCTGACTGCCATTAGGTATCAGGAGGAAATCCTTGGACCCACTGTCAGACCCTACGCTGGTTCAGTGGGTCCTGGGTTCCTCCTGGTGCCCGACAGTGCCCGGCCTCATGTGGCGAGAGTATGCCGGCAGTTCCTGGAGGATGAAGGAATTGATACCTTTGACTGGCCCCCACATTTCCCTGACCTAAAGCCAGCAGAACACCTCTGGGACATTATGTTTCCGTCCATCTGACGCTGCCAGGCTGCAGCTCAGACTGTCCAGGAGCTCAGCGATGTCCTGGTCCAGATCTGGGAGGAGATCACTTGACCCTACAGCTTTACAGTGTAATATAAAGAAGGTGAGCTGGTACTTACAAGATGTAGGCGATCACTCCAATGGACCAGCAATCGACTGCTTTACTGTACGGCTTCTGGGCGAGAACCTCTGGAGCTGAGTGAGACAATCAGAGACAGCAGATTAGAGAGAAAATTGGCTTCCAAACAACCTCAGTTTGACAGTAAATCTAACTACACTGTTTTTACTTTTTCAGCTTGAGGTCCAGTAAAAACTGCTGTGTGATTTTTTTATGTGAAAAAGGAGCTGTTTAATGAGACCGAGTACAGAGCAAATATGCAGGCACTATTCAAATTCAGATCACATGTCAGTTTGGTGTACGGTGGGAAATATTCTGCAGGAGGTACAGATTCTCACGGGCGCAGAAATGCACAAAAACGGTACAACTGGCTATTTCCTAGCAAGCTTCGGACGCTTTTTCTCTGCTGTTGGTGTCGGTGAGGGAGACTGTCCTGGCCCGACCTTTCTCTGCGGCTCGTTACTGAAAGCCCTGGACAGAGCAAATTACTGATGACAGTGAGGTCACCATAATATCACCTCACACATGCCCACACAAGGCTCTCGAAATAGATTTAGCATGCTTACACACACATACACACACACACACACACACACACAGCTAATTATGAAGAAACACCACTCATGTCTGAGGCAAGTTATAAACTTTGCACACTTGTGCTGAATCTGAGTGCTTACGTTTGTTTATTAGTCTAATCTGACTCATTGTGTGTGGTGTATGTGCTTGTTCTCATTTGTCTGGATTCAGAAGTAGAGCCTTTTTACACTCTGAGATCACCGTGTCTGTGCCTCACCACCTCAACAAATTCAGGGCTACTTTGGTGCAGAGTTGTTATCAGAATACAGTGATAGTGTATGACGTCTTAATAGTAAACCATTTAATTAGCCATGTCATGCGAAAGTCCCTTTTGCTAAGCATTTTTCCACGCTTGATTTCTTTTGTCAGAAGAAGCAAATTTGTCAGTGGAAAGTTTTCATAATTGTAAAATAAGAAGAACTGAAAAAAAAAGAAGCTGTTCATTCAGATGTAGTTTTAAATTGTTGCCTTCTTCAATTATATTTTGATATCAAATGTCTGGCATGGAAAGCCCCCCATAGCTCAGAAAACACAGAAGAGTGAGAAAGGTGGGGGAAGAGAAGGGAAGAGAGCAATTGATGCAAAGTTCTGACCTTTCAAAGCAAGATGATGTGACTTTTTTGCTGACTGGGTGAGACTGTGAGACTGTGTCTTTAAAGGTATTACATCAAAACAAAACCTGCAGCGCAGCTGGGTTTTCTAAAGCGCTCGAGTCAAAGGCAGCTGGAGTTCTTTTAGGTTCTTGAAGATGCTTCATGTCTCATCTGAAAGGCCACTTCAGTTCTGTGAGAGCCTTCGACTCAGGCACTTTAGTCCACCGTGACGTGGATGACTGAGAACCTACACAGACACACAGCTGGGCTTAGTAAAGCTGGCCTGCTACAAAATCCGTTTTAATAATTCAACATTTATGTACCTGTTTGTATGGATATCCATGACTGATCTATTTATGTGAGTTTGGTCCGTTTGTACAGTGTTTGTCAGGAATATAAGCAGAGCAACCAGTCCTGTTTTGCAACATGCAAGTGTGTGCTGTCGCTGAACATCTGTCTCCTGTAACACACCAACACGGAAACGCTCACACGCAAGCAGATTAACTAAACTGCACACAGAGATTCACACAAAATATGAAATATTATTCTATATATATATATATATATATGCACATACAACCCTCCTCCTCATACACACACAGCACGGCTCCGCAGTGTGGCTGTCTGTCTGGGAATGATAACCATGAGTGGTGTGTGTGTGAGCATAAGGTGCACACTGATTGACTATACGAAGAGGACAAACACACATCTCTCCAGATGACATGGAGGGAAAATAGATGATGCAGGAAATGTAAATGTGTCAGAGAGAGAGAACAACATGTCCTCATTTAATTTCTCATGCGTTTGTTGGATCACAGGAATCGTTATGGAAACAGTTACTTCTGCGTGCATGGACATAATAAATAAAAAAAATTAAGAATAAAAGAATCTGTGAGAAATGGTCTTCAGGGACATAATCTGGAAACTTTAGCGTGTCTCGTTCATATGTCTTCGTGTATATGTGTGTGTGTGTGTGTGTGTGTGGTTGCTGAGAGCATTGTTTCAATCATGTGTGCACGTGACTAATGTTCACACTCCAGCTAGCATTGAACAAAACATCAGTGAGGCGCACACAAGCCTAACATGCAAGGCTATCGCGCTGCACTGTTGTATGAGCGCTATGTCATGTATATTGTACAGCAGCTCAGAGACCAGCCTATATGCTGTATACCTGAATATTGATGCATTGCTCTTTGTTATTATTGTAAAAAGAAATTTTTAGTTTTTGCATCTTTGTTTTGTACCATTGCCTGGCTTATTGGTGTCTAAAATCAACACTGTTATTATACAGGCATGTACAAAGAAAGCTTTCACAGGACTCTATGCAGCCCTGTGAAAAATCAATACACCCTTATTACTTCCATAGGAATTAAGAGGGTAAGTAGCAGCAAAGTGCTGCTAATCAAATGCACTTGAACAAATTATCATCAGCAAATGTGGCAATCATAAAAGCAGAGGTTTTGGCAGGTCTGGAGTATTCACGTGTGCATTACCCAGGGCCACAATCCTGTGCAGTACAGTAAATTGGAAAGAACGCAAAGAGCTACATCTCAGACTCTGCAGGCCTCAGTCAGCATGTTGAATGTTAAAGTTCATAACAGTACAATTAGAAAAAGACTGAACAAGCACGAGTTGTTTGGAAGGGTTGCCAGGAGAAATGGCAGCACAGGATTTGTAAAGTTGCATCTGAACAAACCACTAGACTGGAATAATGTCCTCTGAGCAGGAATGAGCAAAGAGGAGATGGTTGGCCATAATGCACAATGCCACATTTGCATATCAGCACCAACGCTTCATATCAACTATCAAGCATGGTGGTGATCTTTGGTTTGGTTTGCAGCCACAGGACCTGGGCACCTTGCAGTCATTGAGTGGAGCATGAACTCCTCTGGATACCAAAGCATTCTAGAGGCAAATGTGAGGCCATCTGTCTGACAGCTAAAGCTTGGACCAAACGGAGTCATGCAACAGGACAATGATCCCATGCACAGCAGCAAATCTACAACAGAATCAAAGTGTTGCAATGGTTCAGTCAAAGTTCGGACCTTGGCGGGACCTTAAGAGAGCTGTGCATCAATGAACTGAAGCAACATTGTAAAGAAGAGTGAAGCAAAACTCATCCATAATGATGTGACAGACTGATAAATCTATAATCCTGAATCCTCTATTAATAACGCACATGGTTTTAGCCACATTCACATTTGGGCAAAAAGGCTTTGCCAGATAAAACTGCCTCAGTTCCCGTTAATGTTAGCGAATGCTTTTAATTATGTTGTATGTGTTCTAATTACCAAAAACAGTAACAGCAGTATAAAAGGGATAAAAGGTGATTTTAAAAAGAAAAAAAAAAATGAAAGTGGAGGATAGGCTACAGACTGTTGGTGGTGACTGAGATCTGACTGGCTTACCCACGTATCCTGGCGTGCCACAGGCAGTTGACATGACGTCACCGCTGCCCTCCATCTTTGAAAGACCAAAGTCACTGATCATGATCTTGGACTCGTCTTGAGGATTAAAATACAGCAAGTTCTCTGGCTGAAGGAAGGAAGGAAGGAAGGAAGAGGAAGGAAGGAAGGAAGGAAGGAAGGAAGGAAGAGGAAGGAAGGAAGGAAGGAAGAGCATTTGGATTAATATTTATTGTAATTTTGGTTCAGGCAGTTAATAGACAGACACAACCTTACTGCTCATTTTACACAGTCCCGGTTAATAGAGGTCACTCTGACCAATCCCCTTTCTTCAAACAGCTGACAAACACTACACTGACCCACAATGCACTGCATGTGTTAAACCACTGCTCTTATTGCAGCAGTAAATCACTGGCTGTCAAGTGAGAATGAAGCACTTGTGTGGATTTAAAGTGTGGGACGGGGGAGTGAGTGTTTGTGTGGACGTGTGGAAAGGCCTCTGTGAAGATGCAGGCAGTGTGTGTGTGTGTGTGTGTGTGTGTGTTACCTTCAGGTCTCGGTGCACAATTCCCATCTTGTGCAGGTAGTTAACGGCATCCAGGACTTGCCGGATCAGCGTGCTTGCATCTTTCTCCGTGTAGAATCCCTTTTCCACGATTCGGTCGAACAGCTCACCGCCGGACACCCTGCAGGACAGGACAAAGGGTGCATGTGTTAAGAATAAGACCTTACACCCATAAACATTCACACATACACGGCAGTATCTGGTATCTGGCTCTGACTGCACTGCGGCTCTCTGAGTCTTATGATATTTCAAGAATATTCTTTAATCTTTATCCTTTTTTTTCTCTTTTGCTGCAGCAGAAACCAAAGAAAAAGCTTAAGTTAAAATGTCACAGTGGAGCAGTGGGGAAAGACACGAGAGCAAGAGGACACAAAAACGACTAATGTGTGTGAATTTGTGCCTTTGTAAGGCGCAATATTTCACAATTCTACTGCAGTAGCAGATGATTACAGATGAGCCTCAATCTTACAGAAATGATAATTCCACTTTGATTTATTGTCCTTAAATATGAGAAGTACATGTGAATATGGGCCAGCACAATTTTGAGAAAATATTATAAGGGAAGGACAGAAGACAGCGTGAGTATTCGATGTAAAAGAGAAAAATCTGCTCATGTCAAAGCATCAAAAGATTCTCAAATATCTGTGATGCCGCTCGCACTGTCACCAGTCTAAGAAAGAAAGAAAAACTCATATGCAAACAAGAAAAACATTTAAGAAAATTAATCTGCAAATTTCTCCCCCCTGGCAGATTCTTTCAATACTTAGTTTTATGACTCCAGACCACATGAAATAACTTGTCCATGTATACACAACATGCACACAGTTTATACAGGTGAGAACTGGCCCGTCACTTAGTTGACAGACACATAGCTCCCCCTGCTGGAGAGATACATCTTAATTGCCCCAGACTATAATCTAATCGAAATGCTTCTATGTTCATTTCTATGATTCAGATTGTAACAACAATACAGTAGTTAGTAAGTTCGTGTACCCATACACTAGCAGTAATAGCAGTGTTATTAATGGAAAGAATGCGCAGAAAAACATGAGAGCAGAAGCAACCAGACTTGTAGTTTTATCTTTATAGCTAGGTTATGCTTTTCATGTTTAAATAGCAACAAAACTACCTATACCCTTCATGCACAGAAATGCACCCAAGGCCACAAGTATGCACATATGATACAAAGGACACGCATGAATTAATAAGGGCAAACACGCACACACATTAGCTCTGATAGATCAGATCTGATTAGAACCTGCAGAAATTTCCACTTAATTACTAAACCTCTTTCTCTCTCCTCAAAGAGGTCAGTGACTTATTCAGGCTCAGAGAAAGTAATGCCTGGGAATGACAACAAAGGCTGAACACACACACACAAGCACGCACGCATGCACTACAAGGGAGATCAGCCACCAGGCTGCATGGTTGCATAAGTGTTTGCGTAAGAAGACCATGGCAATCAGACAGGAGCTCCCACACAAGAACGCGCACAGTCACACACATACAGATGCAAGGGCATGCCCATATCCACACACATATACAAAACACGCGCACACACACACACACACACAAACATAAATACACACACTGACATCAGCAAATGCAGACACGCATTAAAAGACAAGCACAAAAAACGCAGACACATACAAGGACATAAACACAACACAATGTCACACATATCCTCACCCGCACAAATGGCAGAATAAGGCTTTCCAAATTACCTGCAGTCATCATTTCTCATTAGATGGATCACGATAAATAAAAAAACACCTTCAAAGCTCTAACACGGGGAGATCAAAGATCCCAGTGTCAATAATGTTCCATGCTGTGCTGGATATGGGTTTAGCCTACAGCACTTTATTAAAAAAAGAGAAATAATCTGCACCACCTGCTGTTGTTTGATTATCAGCTTTAAGCGTCATACTTGCAGCCTCGTGTGACCTTGGCTCCACTGAAGCAGGTGTCCCCACCCAGGGCACAGCCCCTGACATCCCTCACTGCCAGGAGGGGACAAATACAAGTCTCACTGGTTCATCAAATGGGGTGACAGGCACTTTTCATAGATGTGCTCACTAATAATGGCGACGCCTAAAGAAGATCAAAGCATGTATCACTTGTCTTCAGTTCGGGCAAGACCTCAGTATGTTGCAAGGATTCATTGCATTTATCCGCCGAATCCAGCAAAAGAAGGAACTCACCAGTTCACAATCTGCCTGCCTGCTATGTCGTAACTAACTAAGACAATCTTGAAAATCCAAAAGACCTTGTGCTATGTCCTTACTGCCCAGGAATCAGTATTAAGACTCCCTCCTCTCTAAGAGAGCTCCTGTGTGTTCCCCAGAACTGAAGTCACAAATTCACTCCCTGCTACATTTGCTAAATCTCACTCTCAGTCAACACAGTAAAACCTGTAAACTTGCCAACAGTCACTTGAGTCTGCTCACTAAGTCTGGTTTAAATCTAATCATGACAGGTATATTTTGGCCATTTTATTGTGTAGTGGCTCCACAGTGTGGTGGTTAACACATTTGCCCAGCTTGAAACCAAGAGAACACACAAACCCAGCATCGGGGGTTCACAAGCTGATGTACTCCTAGTGCCAGTACCAAACATGGATAAAGGGAGGATTGTATAAGGAAAGACATCTGGTACAAAATACACTATCTTGCCAAAAGTATTCACTCATCCAAATCATTGCCCAGATGTTCCAGTCACTTCCACGGTACAGGTGTATAAACCAAGCACCTAGGCATGCAGACTGCTTCTACAAACATCTGTGAAAGAATGGGTCGCTCTCAGGAGCTCAGTGACTTCCAGCATGGTACCGTAATAGGATGCCAACTGTGCAATAAGTCCAGTTGTGAAATTTCATCACTACTAAATATTCCACAGTCAACTGTTAGTGGGATTATAACCAAGTGGAAATGACTGGGAGCGACAGCAGCACTTCTGGAAGAATGGTCAAAAATTCTCATAAATACTCCTAAACCTTGTGGAAAGCCTTCCCAGAAAAGCTGAAGCTGTTATATCTGCAAAGGGTGGGCCGACATCATATTAAACCCTATGGATTAAAAATAGGATGTCACTCAAGTTAATACGTGTGTGAAGGCAGACGAGCGAATACTTTCGGCTATATAGTGTATGTGGATGCATCTGCTGTGATGACCCCTTGAGAAATAAGGGTGCAGCTGAAAGTATCTTCCCTTTATTTGGGGAAGACGCACCATTATAGAGCTACTTAACATTATACAACCCCCTTTAAACACATTTCCCTATTATTACAAACAAAGCATGACATAAAAACACTGAATGAATGATTCCCAGGAGCTCTGTAATCCTTAACAGCAAATATCCTAAAATGACATACTGAGTGTCTAAACGCAGCAGCCATCTAATCAATCTACAATGTCAAGCCACAATTACACAGCAACACTGTTGGTTAAATATTGCGCAGCAAGCATCAGACGCTTGCAAAACAACAACAGAACCCTCAGTTCTTTTTGTTTCAATTAATTATTGAACAGGCATGTTGGACACTGATGCACAGGCCCAGCCACAAATCGATGCATCCTGTTTTCATTTTATTCTGAAAGTTCTGACTGTTGCTCAGAGTTCTGAGTATGATGATATTCTTTGCCCACCGTGCTTAGCCGAGTGCATGAAATAGTTTAAATAGGTTTCACCTCAAGGACGCACACTCCACTGAATCCTAGCTGCAGAGTGTGACAACCAATTGTGCTTTGGCTTAACATGTTGTCGTGATCCTGGGTCTTCAACCCCGCGTTTTGAGTTTAACATTCGTACCCTGCCTCTCGCCCTGTGATAGCTGGGATAGGCTCCAGCCCTGAAAAGGATAAGCGGGAGAAAATGGATGGATGGATGGATAGATTTCTTTGTATTCTAGAATCATTTCCTATTTTGTTTTCCATTATGTTATTCTCTGGTTGTGTTTTCTTTCATTATTTCTCATTTTAGTTATTGTTTATATAATGTTCAAAAAACTTTGAAAACACATCAGATCTCAATGGGGAAAAAAAATCATGCTGGAATTCTATACTGATATGGACTGGGTAATGTGTTAGGAATAAAAGGATGCCACATCATTTGATGGAAATTAAAATCATCAACGTACAGAGGGCTGAATTCAAATACACCCCAAAAATCGGATGGACTGAAACATAATGTCCCACAGGTGTTCTATTAAATGTGCTCAGAGTGAACCTGTGAAAAGCACAGGGTGCCAGTGGAGGACCTGCCAATGATGGTATTCTATGGCACCCTCAGGCCACCCTCATGAAGTCTGTTTCTGATTGCATGGTCAGAGTGGCCTGCTGGAGGTCATTTTGTAGGGCTCTGGCAGATACCGCTCCTGCTGATAGGTTAAGGACCTGCTACGGCCCTGTCCAGCTCTCCTGGAGTAACTGCCTGTCTCCTGGAATCTCCTCCATGTGCTTGAGACTGTGCTGGGAGACACAGCAAACCTTCTGGCGATGGCACATATTGATGTGCCATCCTGGAGGATTTGGACTACCTGTGCAACCTCTGTAGGGTCCAGGTATCACCTCATGCTATCAGCAGTGACTCTGAGCCTAGCCAAATGCAGAACTAGAGAATAAACAATCAGAAAAGATGAGGAGGGAAAAATGTCAGTGGCCTCCACCTGTAAAGCAATTTCCTGTTTTGGGGGTTGTCTCATTGTTGCCCCTCTAGTGCACCTGCTGTTAATTTCATGAACACCAAAGCAGCTGAAACTGATTAACAACCCCTCTGCTACTTAACTGATCAATATCCCAGAAGTTTTACTGACTTGATGCTGAACTCTGATTAAAAAGTGTTCCTTTAAGTTTTTTGAGCAGCGTGGTTAATTCCTCGAGATCGTTTTCCAGCCCTCCTGCGTTCCCCGTGTCAAGTCTTTGTTTCTATTTCGGATGTCCCGATGTTTGGTGCACTGTGTTTAGTTTTGCTTCTCTTGTCTAGTCCTCAGTGATTAGTCTCACCTGTATTCCCTTGGGTGTTTCCCATTTTCCCCAATTACCTTGCATGTATTTAAAGCCTTTGTCTCCTCTAAGTTCAGTTTGTCTGCCAGTGTGTTTCCTTTATTTATTCCTATTTGGATTATTTTTACTCTGTTTTCATTAACCATCTGGACTTGTCACCTCATCTAAATAAAGGTTCGTTTTTTTTGTTTGTTTATTTAAATATGCCTTGGACTGTGCATTTTGGGTACACATTCCACACTCATCATGACACATGTACTTGCATAGCCTGGACGATAAGTTCTATAATTCATTTATATAAAAATATGAGTTGTGAGTCCTCTGAAAAGCTCATTTTAGGACACATTTAGACTTTCAATATCTAAGATTGTCTTGATAAATGAAATCATGTAATTGACAGCAGGGTCTTTAATATGTGCAGAAAACTGCACATATTAAAAAACAGAAAAATTCAGCTGAACTCAGTCATCTTCTCTTGTTAGTCTGCCCCGTCCTGCTCAGTACTGTCAGGTTTCTTCTGAGGAAAACTCCACAGGAGACCTAAACTGTCAGGGAGTAATGATGGCGAGATCCCAGTGTTTAAAAGGGAGGAAAGGAGAGAACATGATTGGCTGTGACTGTAGCAACCTCTAACAAGCTCACCTATAATGTAATTTTTCTGATCCAGCCTCATATCGGTGTGGGTAGACCCCGCCACACTGGGCTGGAACACTGCAATGTTCTGCAGGGCTGTAGGCTGGAATCATGACATCCTTGCTTACAGAGCAAAAATCTTTTTGAATAGTAAATGTTGCAACGCCCTGCCCGCTGCGCCTCATCCGTCTCGCTTCTGTCAGCTGATGCGTTTACAAGGAGGCACGGGACGATGCCTGTGCCTCAGTCGACAGTGCACGCCCGTCTTCTATGAATCGCAGTAGAGAGCCGGAGATCTGACCGCCGCCTCATTAGCTGACGTGCAGGCAGGAAAACCCCACTCCTGCATTTACACCTCCACTCTGCTGCCTTTGATCTCGACCTTGTTTTTTCACGTGAACACGTAAATCAGATTAATTGTGTAAAATGTTGCATAAACACAACAATTACACTAATTAGATTAAACTGCATATCTGTGTAAACATAACCTGATTAACACAGCTAGACAGCTATTAAGCAATAGCACGGAAATCAGGTCTTTATTGTGGTATTTATTCTGCCTTTGAGTGAAAATGTCTCCATTTTCTGTTATTTGGACAAAACCACACATTCTTTTTAGATCTATATATACACAACAATGTGGCAAATACTGCTAAATTTCAAGCTAATTAATGAAAATGATCATCAACGTACAATAATTTGGATTCCCAGCTTACGAGGTTATTAACAATTAACTGTGAAAATCTTGCAGGTAGAGATTAAATGGCATTTTCCTTTTAAGGCCCTGCAGACCCATGAGAGTGAGCATCAGTCAGGGCACGCTTATAAAGGTGCAAACTGTAGTACATAGAAGGGCTCTAATCAGGCAGCATAACAAAAAATTCTTGCATGACTGGACCATGTGGGAGCTTTAATAACTACTTTTTAAATTTCCAATTATAGCTGACTTGTAATTTAACTTATGAAAGTGGATAACATGGGACTAACTGCAATGTTTCAGGACTTTTGGAAGAGTTTAGATTGCTGCTCTTTTTCAGCTCCACACTTTCATTCTTAATTTAATAGAGTATGTTTGCATGATTCACAGTTCAAATAATCCTTTATCTTATTCAGAGACTTGGTGCAGCCCCTTAGTTAATCTTCTGTCCAAAACAACTCATTTTAGTTCCCTTTCCCCTCCCTTTAATCCAACTCAGTACCTGCCCCTAAATACCTGTGAATATATACCTATACAAGGATATCCTCTGTCAGTGACACCACACAGAGCTGAGAGTAGAAAGTAACCAGCATTTAGAGTTGTCTGAAGTCACAGTCTTTGGGTTTGAGTTTGGGGTTTTTCTGTTATTGTAATTTGTGAAGTTTTCATTCTTATTTTTTGGGTAGTCTGAGGTGTGGACACCTGTTTTAATTCCTGTATTAATTTATAGTGAGTTTGATCTGTTGCAGTATTGTTAAGTCTTTGCAGTTTCTGCATTCTAGTAATGAATCTTTTTGGTTCAGGTAGTCTCCCTCTGTGTCCCTGTTTGCGTCTCCCTCTGTGTGCCCTCGTCTCTGACTTATTGTAACTGTTTTTGAATCAGCTCTGTGTTGGTCTCCCTTGGTTATTGTCCTGTGTTAGTTTTGTTTCCTGTCAGTACTCCCCTGATTCCCTGATTGCTCTCACCTGCTGGGAATTACATTCACCTGCCCCTCATTCCTCCCCTGTTTGTCACCGACAGTCAGTCCTCTGTGTATTGAGTCCCACTGTCCTTTAATGAGGAATCTGTGTATTTTCCTGGTGCTTTTGGATTTCTGTTTGGTTCCCATTGTGGATTTAATACTCCGGGCTCAGCCATTGACCTAATAAAGGGTTTGTTTCTTAATGTCCCTAAGACCTGTGTTTGAACATCCATCATTTTAACGATGGAAAATCAAGAAGACTAATAGGCCTACTTTAGCTGTTAGCCAACCAATGCCCCTCTACCCATAAACCTCTGGATAACTCCTTAATAGCTTTGTTATCATTTTTTGCAAAATGTGCATTAAATCTCATGCAGCAGGACAGAGCTCCATGTTCTAATGTTGGCTCAGTCCCACTTGAACATGTCCAAACTGCACAAATGAACTGAAAAAGTGAAACACAGCCAACGCCCCCTGCTGTGAACGGGCAATCCAAAGTAAACAAAGGCTTCATTATGAATGCTGACCAAAAAAAAACAAGCTGTCCGCTTTTGTTGTGTCCTGCTGATTACAGGCTTCCCACGAGTTCACAAGCAGAAACTGAAACGACGCTATTCCAAAGAAATACTGAGAACTGTATTAAGAATCTCAGGTGCTGATTAACTACTTGGAATACTTTGGATTTATTTTTGACTGATGTGCAATTCACAGCACAAACAGCATCAATATAAAGCCCACATTGCACTCTGTTGCATCGATTTTCATAGCAGCATGGGTTGATTGCCTCCCTGCGGTCAAGGTTACGTAAGACAAGCTATGATGAACAGGAATGAAGGAAATTCTGTCAAGGCTGCATTGATCTGACGTGCTGCAATTACACGAGAAACATACAAAAATCCTCGTTTATAAATGTGAAAACTGCCACATCACTACAATACAAATGAGGTTAGTTTAGTAGTGTAATGATCAGTGGAAATGCAGCTATTACCAAGCTCCGCTTTCCACCGCTTCGCAGAAGCACTGTTGAGTCTGTGCTTTGATAAAATGCAGCTTTTCTGTCTCCATTTACAGCAGCAGCTGGACACAGCGCTGCACTGTGTTAAAATAGATGCAGAGATAAAGATGCAGTGTTGTGTTTTGCTTCGAGAAGGACAGTGAGCAGCACTGACACTAGATCAAAACCGAGTCTGAGCTACTCTCGCTTTTGATGCTTTTACACCACCTTTTATATTTTAACATTCTTCCCACAGATGCTGCCTGGCGCTTGCAACAAGGGCCGTGAAAACAGTCAAACAGAATAATGAAACGGGAAATCCGCAAAAAAAAAAGAACTGCATTGAGCTGCTGCCGTGTGTTGGCTGATTATTAGATATTTGTGTTAACGAGCAGCAGGACAGGTGAGCGCACATGAACAATAAGATGCTGATATTAAGTAAAATATGAATAAAGATGATTTTGAACTGTGAAATATGCTAAGAAACTCTTGTAATACGGAGTTGGAAATGAGCAGAATAGGTCCCCTTTCATATAAAATATTGATTACTGCTGCTTTATTCATGAATAAAACAGCAAAGAAAAATTTTTTTGAGTGAGAATGTTCAGTTCTATAGCATTGTTTATGCATTACCTGCAAATTATTATGCAAGTTACCTTCATGCCCACATTGTTATATATTCTAAGAGGGTTGCACGTGTTTATGTTGCCGCAATATGCCGATATTGTCACCTGTTGCAATTCTCAAGACTTTCCTAACCTGTAACCAATTTGTTACATGTGACCATGCAGGAAGCCGAACCTGTGTTCGACGAGCAGACGGTACCTGGAAGAAAAAAAAGAGTGAGGGGGAGGAAGATATAAAGAGAAAGAAAGCAATGAAGTAAAAGAAGCAGAGGGCAGATGGTGTGAAAGAGGAGAGGAACGAGGACACGGGGTTAGAGGGAGGTGTGAAGGAGGATGAGACATCGGAGGCGGGGTCTTTCCTGTTTCTGTCTGACTTTGTCAGAACTAAAACGGTCTTTTGCGCTTAGAAATAAAACTGCAGGTACAGCCAATGCCTTCTGGTTAATGAACTACTGAATTTGAAAACCTGTGTTCATCCAAGTCCAAACAAAGCTGCCTTCGATTATCACTGCTGGACAATGAGTGAGTGTCGTCAGGGATGATCATTTCCTTGTGTACCAAGCAGTAGTAAAACTTACAAACAGATGGCAGCAGTTGGTTCTGTTAACTGGTTTATTCATGGCAACAGGAGACCTAATCAAATTGTGAAGATTATAGGTGAACAGCTTAACCGCAGTTCAGACCTTTGACCGGAGGCTGGCCGACAGAAGGATTTGAAGTGATGTAACAGCTGAAGGAGCTCCTGTGTTCCTTGATTTGCCGTTAGGATGGAGTGGTGAGGGGAAAAAAGAGCTGCTGAGACGAGGTTAATCTGTTTGTTATGGCTGGGAAGTCATCCCTTTTATCTGTCATCATTATGCTAGCATCTTAGCTAGCTACCTAGGACCTAGAGATTAAACAAAGCGCCTAAAGCATCTGCCACTGATTGCTCGTACCTAAACATAACCTTCTGAATTGTTCTAGTGGAAAGAAGGCAGGTAGCTTCATATTTCTTGCAGCTTATTCCATTTGTATGCAGCTTAGTAAGCCAAGACCATTTATAAGTGGTACAGCTCTAAAAAAAAAAAGGTTCTAAAATTTACCTGCATTATAATCAGTGTACCATTAAATATCATGGATGTCTGTTCAAACTTCGATTATCAGACCAGGTCTGACTTAACTATGTCACAATAACCCACTTGACTCCACCTACTCCTATATCAAACAGTTGGCAGAACTGCTGATGATTTATCAGTTGTCCACAACGATGAGGTTGTTACTATAGGATTTGTGGTATATTACCAGCCTTTCTGCTTAGACTGCTGAAAATGTATGAAAGCCTCTACATAACAGGAGACGTCTTCTTTTTGGAATGACTAAAGGAAGACGTTAAATTTGTGTTAGAATTTGTATTTAATTATTACATTTAAATGATAGTGTTTGTTTGATACCACTGACAATATTTGGGTAATGGAAGGTTGGTACGTTAGTCTTGCTATGTGGTCTTCGAGGTACTTTTCCATTTTCCAAGCAACAACTGTGATCTACACTTTGAGAGCCTTCATTATCCAAGAATTCCAGCAGGGCGCAAAATGCCAGAACCAGAACGGCTTTTTCCCAAATAAGCAAGTGCATTATCTGCCTAATGTCACCGGAAGGTAAAAAATTAGCTCTAACCTCCGAGCTCATTCCCTAAATAAGAAGACTTAAAAGCATAGCAGAATGAAGTTTCCTGTATTTCCACCAGAGCTGGCATGGAAACGCAACCGCCCAAACAGACGTGGTAGGCGAGCAGATAATCCGCTGACATCGGGCCATAAACATAGCCACTGTTGTGTAAACCACGGCTACGACTTCCACCTGAACTTGACTGCATTGTTTCCAGCTCAAATGCCAAACTTCCAGACTAACTTCTCTTATGTAAGCAGCTCTAACCTTGAAGAGGAGGTTAGTGGGGTACCTGTGGGTGAACCCTTTCCTCTACTGCTGACCATCAAAGCGGAGATGTTACTGATGTAATAGAAGCCTTGTAGCGCTGCGGTGGACTTTGTGTGTGTGTCTGTGTGTGTGTGGGAGGACTGGTGGGCTTTGTGGATTTGTGAATTTATGTGTGGGTTTGAGGGTTGATGGGCAGGAAAAATTAGAGGAAAAATGTGAGAATTTGAAAATACTGTAAATGAACAACTATTTAAATTAAACAAGAAATATGCACGCTGACATTTCCACATTAAATTATTATTATTATATTATTATAGAGTCTGTATTTTTGTCCCTCGCCATAAGAAGAAGCTAAATATTTGTCAGGACTCAATGGAAAAAAGCAGAGCAAAACAACAACGTCAAGGATAATAATTAATTTATAACTAAAATTAAAAATGTAGCAATTTGCAGGCCAAATTTCACAATAAGCTGGATCAGGCCCCCAGTAATTTGAGATTACTTTTGCAACACTGTCTTAAAGAATAAGATGTCCATGGGCATCCCAGGGTAGCTCCTCTTCACACAGTTCCTGTGTTTGTGGTGGTGGTAGGGGGTGTTATTTAATATTGTATCCCCTAGTGATACAATATTAAATAACCACCACCAAAAAAAACAAAAAAACATTGCACAACTGTTTTTACAGGCTGACAAGCTCCATTCTGTGACAGAACAGAGCTCACTAAATGAAATGGTCTTCCAGGGAGACACTGGGTCTCTGTTCCCTTCAGTTACATCGTTGAACACAATGTCCTCCTAAACAGAACGACGACGCAAGAGAAAAAGAACACTGACTCACAGCTGCATAATCAAGTAGAGGTGATCGGGACTCTCGTAGATGTCCTCCAGTGCCACAATGTTCTCATGCTTGATCCTGCAGAGCAAAGACAACCCATCAATAAAGCTTTTTTTTACATTTTAAATGCAACATGTCTTACATCACACAGGTGCTCCAACTGTGCTCTACCCCTTCATAATCCAGACTTTCATATTCAGAGTTGTCCATTGTTAAAACTTTATGTTTCAACAAACAAAAAAAATCTCACCTCGAGCTGCACTGAAGCTACTGATTGCATAAGACTATAATTTGCTAATGAGATTATGCACTCACTGGTCACTTCATTGGAACCCCTTTTACCTTCTGTACTGCCTTGTTTCTTTAAAGTATAGATTCAACAAGGTGCTGGAAACATTCAACAGAGATTTTGGTCCATGTTGACATGACAGCATCACACACGTGCTGCAGATTTGTCGGCTGCACGTCCATGATGAGACTCTCCCATTCCACCACATCCCAAAGGTGCTCTACTGGATTGAGATGTGGCAACTATGGAGGCCATCAGAGTCATTGTCATATTCAAGAAAACAGTTTGAGATGATTTGGGCAGCAAAACCAACTGGAGCCAATTGGCTGGCCCACTCTGAAGAGATTTATTCAAAAAGCATCAATGCAATGAGAATTGGACTGAATTAAAAAGGTACAAAATCATCCATATTTCAATGTATACATTGTGCATGTAGGTCACCAGCCAATGAAGACTGTGTGATGTGCTTAAACGCTCCATAAAAACAAGTAATAAATAGTAACTGTACCTTGAATTTAGATCATTTTGTCATTTCAAGTCAAGAAAAAGTTATTTCACTCTGACGCCAGCACAAACTTTTCTAAAAATTTAACCAAGAATTAATTTCCCCCAAAGCCTCGTTCCACCTTCCCGTCACAATTTCTTCTCATTTTCTTTGCTTCTCTCCTGATTTCTCCATGGTTACAGCAGCATGCTGGGGTGTTTCCATTCTTCGGTGTGTGTGTGTGTGTGTGTGTGTGTGTGTGTGTGTGTGTGTGTGTGTGTGTGTGTCAGTGTGTAGGTGTCTGTTCGTTATCCAAATACGTCATGCCTTGTAGAAACACGACTAATTTTGTGTGTGGGCGTGTGGGTTAATCATCTTTTGCACAGTAAACAGAGGTAATTCCCCCTGGTCTAACTTAGACACATACACACACACACGCACACACAGCAGGTGCACAGGTGAGCATCTAACACCTATTAAGGAGTGTATGATCGCTGCAGCGGCAGGTAGGCGATGAATCACAGAGCTGAGACATGACTCATGCACACGCTCATACTAGTACAGGTGGAAAAGGGGAAATGTGTGTGTGTGTGTGTGTGTGTGTGTGTTCGTATGTGTGTGTGTGTGCCCTGACATGGATAATGACAGGAAAAGCCTGAGCGTAACGGCAGAGCAGAGCCGGGGTGCATTCAGAAAAACCCTCTTTTCTTTACAGGCTTGGTGTGGCAGTTAGCTGTTCTCATTCATGGATCTCTCCTGCATGTATCTGGTGTTACTGCTGTACACAGTCTGTTTAAAATAACAGGATTCTGTCATTCAGACCCGGGCCACTGCGACATTAACGCTTCCTCGCGGCTTTATTCTGACATTCCCATGACAGTGACGAGAGAGCCACAGTTGCATTTGAGCATTTGTTTCTCTCTCCCGCCGTCACGAAGAGCAAGGTTTGTGTGTGTGTGTGTGTTTGTGTGTGCTGCAGCGTGTTTAGGAGAACTGTGCCCCACCCCTAGAGTGAAGACAAGTGATCTCGTCTGGATTGAAAAAAGCATGAAAAGGAAAAGATAAAAATCTTATTGCAAATTATAAACAGTTAGTGAGAAAAAATATCAACATGCGTCTTATTTCTGTTCAGAACACGTGTGATTGTGTGTGTGCGTGTGCTGACTCAACTTTTAGGTAACTAAACCGATCATTCAGATATGAAGAAGACACCATATGTGAGATCTGTAAATATTTTTAAATATCTCAATATATTCTCAAAAGAGATACAGAAACACATTGATAATCGCATCTATGGGGTTTTTGTCCAGACCAGCTTGGACTTGGAGAAGGCATTCAACCACGTCCCTCAGGGGATCCAGTGGAGGTGCTGGAGGAGTCGAGGTATGAGGTCTACTGCTTCGTTATTTGGTCCCTGTACAACCACAGCGAGAGCTTGGTTCGCTTTGACGGCATTAAGTTGGATCCTTTCCCCGTGGGCGCTGGGGATCTGGCATTGATTCTGTTAAGAATTTGTATGGGCACAATTTCTAGATGTAGCCGAGGGGTGGTTCAGGATCGCATCTCTGCTGTTTGCAGATGATGTGATTCTGTTGGTTTCATCATTTGTTGACACCCAGCTTGCACTGAGGCAGCTCGCAGAAGAGCGTGAAGCAGCCAGAATGAGAAGTTCTCAGCTGGAAAAGGGTGGAATGTCCACTCCATGTCAGGGACAAGATGCTGGCCCAAGTGGACGAGTTCAAGTATCTCAGCGTCGTGTTCATGAGTGAGGGGAGAGTGGAGTGGGAGACTGACAGACGGACTGGTGTGTTCTGTGATGCAGATGCTCTCTTCACCACAACCGATCTGCTGTGGTGAAGAGAGCCAAGTGTGAAAGCGAAGCTGCTGATTTACCGGTTGATCGACGTCGAGAAGTCTGGTGGAGTATAACGGCTTCACTTCTTGCTAAGAAGAGCTGTCTGATGGCAGGTAAAATGGTGCACACTGATTCTTTTGGGTGGTGAAGATCCCTTTGTTGCTAACAGTGTCCAAAGCAGTACATGGCTTTAGTTTTTGCACCAGTCAATGAAACCTACTTCAGCTTTGTTATTTTAGCATGCTGGATGGCTCAGAATAAGGAAATGTAGAGAAAAGGCTGTTTTTAGCAGAGAAAATCAGAGGTGGGACTCAAAGCAGCAGCTGTGAATGACATATTTTGCCTATAAACCAGTGTTAATTTCGTTGACGAAATATTTTCGTCATAGTTTTCGTCAACGACCCTTTTTTTCATGACGAAA
>JAVDPK010002140.1:378059-420401 GCA_034780415.1 Cichlasoma orientale
AGACTCGGCCTGCTCCTCGTCCTCACCTTCCTGTTTACAATCCATTTTGTCGCCAGCAGTCATGTGACTGCGACTAGTCGACGTGAAATTTAAAAAGTCGCGAGATTTCCTAGAATCGACTAGTCGACGAGTCGACTAGTTCGTGCAACCCCTATTATGTATCAAACTCTGACACAGAAAGCAGGGCCAAATTACCCCAAAACATAGCAGACACTTGGAGGATATTCATTCTGGACAATGGTTGTAGCATCAAAAATAATCCTGTTAATTTCAAAGTTATTTCGTGCTGTTTCTTGGAATCTCTGTGCTGCTTTTAGCTGCCATCACAACTAGTTCAGACGGCATCTGCAGAGCTCAGGCAAACATGCTGGCTGTGAACGCAGCTTGTTGTTAGACACTGAGCAACGGCACTTGTGGCGAGACTAACAAAACGCTAACAACACATAACACAGCCCCCTACGGTTTGTTTGTTTTAAACAGAGAGCAAGCTGAATGTTACATTTCTTGTCACCAGCTGTATTTGTCACTGTTAGAAAAATTAAATCTGCTATAGCGGCTTGAGCTAAGAGTTTAAAAGTAAAGTGAAATGTTTCCTCGGTCATTTTCCACACTGATATATCATAGTATGATACGATATGTAGAACTCAGTTTTTTATTTTTCATTTTCTAAACTTCTTCTTTCAGCTGCTCTTATTCTTATTCACAAGAGTCTCAACAGTAGATGGATCCACGCATTTGATTTAGCATAGATTTCTGTGCCAGATGCCCTTCCAAACACAACCCTCCTGGTCTTGAATCAGGGATGTTAGACAAATGTGTTAACTACTACACTATGGAGCCACTTTGAGCCATCTATTTAATTCATTGTAAGCATTTTATGTGGAAACTCCTATAAGCCTATAAGCTTTAATAGATGACAGCACTGTTTTTATGTCCCATAATTTGTAGTATTTCACAAAAAACAAAGGCAAACTTGTACTTTTTCCCCCTCATGATACAGTTTATGATACCACAAGGGGGCTTCGTGTGAACATTGAACCTCTCAATTTTTACAGTGATACTGACAAAGAAATTGCATCATGGACGATTATCCATCTATTTGGTGTTTGACGCCTCATTGTGTTTTCTTAGCAAAGCTGTTGTCCTCCGATCAATTCGTCATTTACTGGCGGTGGTCTAGTTTCTGTTTCTTCTCAGACTATGAAGTCTCAGCATGAATAATAGAATAGAAAAACCTCGTGAAGCCCGAAGCAGTTTCAACCAGAAATTTCCCAAAAGACGTGGACACATTTCTCCTGCTTTGCTCCTCCGGCCTAACAGAAACAATATTCTATTTCTGGGACATGCTTGTGCCTTTACGGTACACAGAAGAGCCTCAAAAAAGGCATTACACTGGACATTAACAATTACACAACATAACTTAGATGGTCAGTTTTTTTTTATGTGTTTTGGATTCAAATGAGGCCAAAAAAAAAAGCAACTTCAGCATCACAGTGTTAAAAATTTCATCATTGCAATATCCCTCCAAAATTATCAGAAGACCTGCTGGAGGGTTCCGACCCACAGGTGGAAGGCTGCTGATCTGAGTCACTATGGCAACGGGAGGTAAGACATGAGGATTTTATTGCAGCTGTTGTGTAAATGAAATGGAGCAGAAAATATGTCGGGTGAATACCACGCACGCGCACGCACGCACACACACACACACACACTTTTTCAGCAAAACCTCTCTATCCTAACTAGTCACCATATGTTGAAGATATAAACACTGAGTGAAAGAGAGCTGAGGAACCTCCTACCATGTGTCTTCCTCCCTGTTTTTTTGTGTGTGCGCACTATATGGCTTTGTTGCAGCGCACGTGGGCTTAAATAGCACTGTTGCCACGGCAGCAATTAAGTGCCAATTATAGTCTGTATTCTCACTGTGGCTCCGACAGAAGAAAATGAAGACGAGAGACGGAGAGAGCACTGAGAGAAAATGCCTGTACAGCCTTCTATGCAATTAAAACCAAAATCCACAAAGGAGATACAAGAAGTTGCTCTAAATGCCCTGACGGGGCAATGCAACTCACTGTCCATATGGGTGTGAAGAGTGGGCTCCACTCCACTATCAACAGATGGAACATGCATGCACCACTCTGTAGGACAAGATTAAACATTTATAGGAAAACATGAAGCATGTGAGATCAATGATATCTCTGGTGCGTAAAACCAAGAACTGAGACAGAGATCCGGAGCCACTGGAAGCCAGAACAGAGATGGAATGGAAAAGCAAATGTCTAACAGGCACTGGGTGCCTCCAACCTTCAGACAAAATAAACTCTTATCACAAGTGTGTCTGATTCTTATCTTAATTTGCAAGCTATCAGCTAAGGAAAGTGCTTTGAACTGTACCCAAAACCACTCCTAAAGTAAAGCCTACAGTCACGCTAGCAAATCTACTACTAATCCGTAGGGGCCTTTAAGCACTCTGCAGACCCATATGTACAGGCTGCAGTCACCGGGGGGCACTGGCAAAAATATGTGGTGCAACCTGTAATGTGGACTACTCTTTGTGCTGTTGTTGGTACTTCAGTTTATTGTGTGTTCCTAAATAAGTCGACTTTGAAGTCGGAAGGTTTTTATGGAATATCCCCTCCACCTGGATTTCCCAATCGGAAAGTTGGAGCAGCCCCACCAACAACAATCCAAGATGGTGGCAGTGGTAACAGTAGCAAAACTGTAAAACTTGTACTCTGTACTGTTTTTTCCCCCTTTTCCGACTTCACTAATGGAACGCACTAACTCGGGAGTGACGTCACTTCCGAGTTTCAAATTCCAGGGTGTCTGGAATGCAGCATCAGTCCCTGCTTTGGAGAGTACTAAATCATAACATGCAGATGACTTCTTCTTTCTATGACATCCAATGTGTCCCCTTAAAACTCTTTCAGTAGGGGAGACGATTTGATTTTGGCCAACCAATCTCTAGATTGTCTCTTGATTCTAACGTCATTTCAACTCAACACCATTGCACAGCCATGACAAAATACTTGTTTGGCCAGGGTCTTAAGAGTGGAGCAAAGTGAAGTCCAAAAGATTCACTGTGTTACTCCATTTGCTGTACAGCAGCCGTGCCTTGAGGGTCCCAAAGACAAATGAGAAGTGGGCATTTAAACTACCCCTGTTGCAAAACACAGTTTGACAGTAGCTCCACAACATCATTAGTTCCACACATTGTCCAACTTGGCTAATCATTGGTCTGCCTGTGGCTCTCACTGGACTGCTGGGAATTTAATTGACAAACTGCTGTTAAATGTCACAGTGTCAGATGAATCAGTCTACTCAGTCCAGTGCTACTCTCCTGAACTCAAGTACATTTGACATTTGACCCTCCCGGGTCCATTTGGAAGAGGTGTACTTGGGTGTGGCACATTTTAGTTTTGTAATCACAAAATGTGCAGCTGGTAAGGTTATGACACATTAGTCTGCTGTCACATAAAAAGTGCTTAACTGAATCATTTTGCCCTCAGGAAGTCTGCGTGCTGCAGAGCTCCTCAGATGAAGCTGAAGAAAGGTGAGTGTGCTCGGTGTCTGTATCCAAAACAAAAGCAGCAGCAGGTTGAAGTAGTACTCCACTGTAAAGCATATGAACTGTATTAATTGTATTTAGTCGGTGGGAATCGTACAGATCAATCACGTCATTTGGAAAAGCCCTGACTGGGTGCAGTCTGGGACGCATGGATGCCTCAAACATAATTCTATTGCCAAACCGCTAGGACGGTCACAGAAACAACAAACGTTTGCTTGATTCGAACAAAGGAATAAGTGATGTGAAATGAAAATATCTGCCGCAAAAACACTGAAGATTACCGGCAGGTTGGATGTCACCAAGCTGCAACAAAAACAACATCATTATCCCTCATCGCACTCTGAAACATGTACAATGAACAGCTTCCTTTTTTTTTTTTGGTTTCTGGTTACAGACAGAAGAGCTGATGATGTGCGTCTGCTTTCATGTTTTTTCCTTTTCATTTACACTTTGAACAAAACACATCTAAAATCTGACAGAGTATAATGTGACGCAGAGTGTGACCGAGATTTTAATCAGATCCATGTCACACTCTCCGGCATGCAAGACCTTACAAGACGGCACAGTGATCAAAGAGGATGAGCATCACAGTCATCACTATGCTACATGCTGTCAGTGCTGGTAGTGGTTCATGGGTTATTCCATTTTAAATTTATTAGTACCTTCTATTGCCGCACAAGCACAAATTCCTTTTCCCCCCCATTATGAACAGAAAATCGTGCATTAATATTATCAACAAGCTGATTCTGTTACTGTTTGATTATGACATCCATGCTACAAAACTTCATGAAATGAATTTCCTGAAGACGAGAGCAGCGGACGTGTATAATTCAGTGGAAAAGGGGAGTGACTGCACAGGAAAGCGACACAGACAAACAGAAATGAACAAGCACTCTCCAACTCAGCTACCGAGGCATGGATTTGCCATGGAAACAGCCCCGACCACTACTGGGATGTCAGGACACTCCCATTATGTTTACATTAATCACCATGGAAACAGCTTTGAGATTTGTGCGTGAGGAATTGTTCGGACTCCGGGTAATCCAATAAGACGTGTGGAAGTGGAAGACCCGGTTAATGTTGGCTGCAAGGAGCAAGTTTTCAAGGAGACCAGAGGGATAGTCCTCCTTCCAGCTTCCAGCATAGTTGCACGTCGGATGTGTCACAGTGTAAAGCGTCAGATCAATGACTGTCAGCCACTGCTGCTGTATTGTGAACACATAAGAGCGTGACTTTGGCTTTTTCTTGCCTATAATGTGGTGATACTTGCAGATAACATTTCAGAATTACTTGGAGAATTTGAGAAAAACAGACAAATAAAAAAATGAAACGCCTACAAAAGCATCCATGTGGCAAAAAAAAAAAAAAAAGGTGCAGTGACAGCAACACAAACACTGCCAGCAGAGCACCAGAGCCTCCCAGTCAGTGCATGCTGAGAGTGAGACATATGGAGGGACAGACAGAGAGAGAGAGAGAGATGGGTACTGAAAGAACTGCAATAGCAGAAAGGGCGGAAGATAAAAGATGTGGTATGACACCATAATGGCCATATTGGAGCACAAGTAATCCATGTTACACCAACACTTGTATCTAAGCATTTAATATTTACTGAATTACAGCATGAAATACAACCTTCAGTTCTGTAAAAATGTCCCAAGTCTAACCCGTCCCTAAAAGACTGGCATATGAATACAAAGAAAACATCTGAATTTTCTGAAAGTGTGTCCAAACTTTTGACTGCTACTGTATATTTTCATCAGCAAAAGGCAATTGACTGTATAGCTGTATAACCGTTCTATGCTCTCTGTTGGTCAAGTGGCAACCTCCAGAACTGAGGCCGGATCCAAAATCGAGTCCCCAAAACACGCCCTGCTTTAGAGCAGAAATCGCCATATTCAGAGCCTGGTACAAAAACACAGTTCTGGTGTTAACACTGCTCTGGTCCTCGCCCTTTGTGACAGCTGACAGTCTTATGACTAATCCCTTTTTGAAATTGTATTAAGAATTAAAGTTATGCATGAGGGTGTGGCTGCTTTGAGTGACAGGTAGGTGGCTCAGGAGGTAGAGCAGATCATCTACTAATTGGAAGGTTGGTTCGATTCCTGGCTGCTCCAGCCTGCATGCCAAAGCATCCTTGGGCAAGATACTGAACTCCAAGTTTACCATTTACAGACAACAGGGGCTGTAGCTGCTAGGCATCACCTCAGCTAGAACTCTCGAGCCTGCTGTAGGTCCATTTAGAGCACTTTTAATGGAAGTTAGTGAAAAATAAAAAGACTAAGAAGCTGTTTTTCTTTTAAATATATATATTTCTGGCCTTTATTAGATAATGTACAACACCCACTAATTAAAGCAGGGTAACTCATCGCTGTGTGTGAATGAGGTCAGTTATTATGTGGTGCTCTCCAACTGGTGTGTGTGTGTGTGTGTGTGTGTGCCATATATGTTGCATAGATTTATGGAAATGGGAAACTGATTTCTCTGAGACTCTGTCTCTCTCTCTCCTTTTCTCAGAGCTGCTGTTTTGTCTGAGCTTTCTCGTATCTGCGCTGCAACAATCAAACACAACAGTAAATCTTCTCAAATCACTCCTGCAGACCCACCTATACACTCTATGGATGCACCTTGCTAAACAGGTTTGCTGGTGCCAGCTGATAACTCAACTATAAAAAAAAAAAAAAAGAAAAGGTTACTACTGGCTCCAGCCAAACGGCAACAAGAGGCTTCAAAATGTTAGGCCACAAAACACTGGGTGATGTCAAAGCAGGTACATAAATCTTTAATATACAGCCTGTGTTTAGGGCTACAGCTAATCTATTACACAAAACTGTATTTTATCTTTTATCTTAATGCACTGACTTCCAGCAAGCCTGTTCAATATAAAATTTTCCCCAATCCAAAGCTAAACAGCATCAAATTTACAACGCATATCTGTGAAGCTGAAGTCACTCTTGCAGTCACCGTTCATTGATGCTTTACTGTCACTGCATTATTTACCAAGTGTGTGGCTGACTGGTCACATCCAAGCACATTCACGCAGGTGTACAATACAGCCTGACAACTGACTGAATTTATCTTTTTGTGTTTATTAAAGGAGGATTAGTTCTCCCAGCAGACTCTCTGTCACTGCCTGCATACTTTAAGAGTTGCCTAAGAAAGCAATGTCATAAAATCATAACTGTACAACCATTTGTTTTAAATTAATTCCTAATGTAAGCATCGGAGTCATAAATAACTACACAGTTCTCTAATACAGAGTGCTGGGCACATGTATTACATAACAATGGAACTTCTGCAAACAGAAATGTGTCAGCCGCAAGTGGAAAAGTGAACTTTACCTGAATAAAGAGCTTAAAAGTTTATTTACAGTAGAAGAGAATGAATGAAAGTGCTATTACAGGGCTTCATAGAGTCACCACCAAAGGAAATAATATGCAGTCCTCTTAATTTCTGTCTAGTTTTATAGACATAAAATATAATTAAGCCAGTCTCTGTCACCAATGGATACCTACATTTGTATAATTTTAAAAGTACAGTGTATAAAATCTCAACACTAGATGTCAGTAGATTGCAGATTGCAGTCAACTGAATTCTGCTTTCTTACCCCTCCCAATTCAAATGCATAATCCTAACTACGGTGGCCGCTGTAGGACAAAAAATTCTGGCTACTGTTCATCTGTAGTGAGTGATGTTTATGTTTATTGAGATCCCCATTAGCGTCAGCAGCATGCTGCATCAGCTATTCTTCCTGGGGTCAGTTTACATAAAAAAGACAGTTTACCATCCATCCATCCATTCGCTGCTGCTTATCCTTTTCAGGGTTGTGGGGGGGCTGGAGCCTATCCCAGCTGGCAAAGGACGAGAGGCAGGGTACACCCTGGACAGGTCGCCAGCCTGTCACAGGGCCAACACAGAAAGACAGACAACCATTCACGCTCACATTCACACCTATGGGCAATTTAGACAGTTTACATTAACAAAAAAAACAAAAAACAAAACAAAAAACTAGCAAACAAAACAAACAAAAATCATTACAGATGCAGTAGTCAAATAACATTCCTATTTTCCATCATTTTTAAGAATGATGCAGACTTTAGTTTAAGATATTTCAGATTTCCCTTACATAAAAAATGTTATACCTTGTATAACATTGTATAAATGTTGTATAAATGTTATAACTTGTTTAACAGATACATCCTTTCTGTGGAGCTCCAGTTGAGGTTTGGCTCTTAGAATGATCTGTACCAATGACAATACTCATTGCTTTAGAAACATTTAAAATGAGTTTATTACTGTCCACCCAGTCAACTATACATTCAATCTCTTGTTCAAGGCCAGTTTTAATCTCACTAATAGCCTTTGCTGCTAGATATACTGTAGTGTCATCAGCAAACATTGAGATGCTTGCTTTGCTTTGAGAGTGTAGGCTGCCAGTCGCTGTTCACCTCAGCTGTCAATATGTGTCCACATCCATTTACTCTGGAGGAGGCTGGAAAGGAGTCCAATACAAGTCGAGTCAGTGAAGCTCACTTCTGTCCGACAACAGTGACACTGAAGTGAGTTGTTGAAGATATCCTGAACTTTTCTGTCGGTTTTTGCTGCTGTTAGTTCCTGTTAGTGAATCTGTCTTTGAAGGGAACACTGTTGGACTCGGACACTCTGTGAATAAACAGGACACTCGAGCCTGACATTAGCTGGCATGACGTTAGCTTATAACCTGCTGTTGTTGTTTAACCGGCTCTTGTCTGCTGACCGGAGACGGGAGTGTTGAATGCCTAATCTGCTGGCAATAACTGCAACAATATCTGCTATAAATTAGCGTGTTTATGCATGTTTTTGTGTGATAGAGCCGTGACTTCAGTTCAGGAGACGAGGCTTGAAGTATGACTATGACTATGTATGACTGGCTACACCTTTAATTATGGCATCACTATCAACAAGCCTACAACAAATACTTAAAGATGCTCTTTTTTCCCCAATAGTTATAGGTAGCACAGTTTGCATTACTAGCACACAGCTGCCCATACATGTTTTTCCTTCTGAATAAACTATGTATTCAGTATCTCTTTCACACGCATACAATAAATACTGCTGTCACACCCTGACACAGTCACACGCTGCAGAACAGGTGTCAACATGACTGTGTTCTAGCATAACAGTTATTCTGTGAGCTTTATCTTGGCTCTGTTCAGCACAGTACAAATGTATTTAATCACTTCTAACGTCACCAAAGCCAAAGTTAAACACGCGCAAGCATAACAAGAAGAAGAGTGTAAACAGCAGCAGAAGGCTGCTCAGGATAGCCTCCAGGTTACAGACGGCGGAATGAACCCACCAGCAGCCGACGTTAAGTAAGCGACTGTGGCGTGAGTTACATGCATGAAATGTCAACGCTTTATGAGTCCCGACGTCTCCCTGGATGATGCAACCTAAGAATGATGTCAGCCCCCCGAACGGTGCAGCCTCCATGAGTCAAACAGGAGCCACCTGTTTGGTTTTGAGGTGCTGCCAGGTTGAATCTGTTACCTTTGGCCAGCATGTCTGTGTCCCTGTCTTTCCACTCTGTGTAATAAATGAAGCTAACGGCGGCAGGCTGAGTGGTATTAATTCTCTCATTTAGCCTTAATTGGAGGATGTCGTTGACAAACAGGAAACATGGGAGAAAGAGGGGAATGGCGTTATGTCTATGTGAATGCCAATTAGAAACATGCTTGCTGTAGAGATGTTTTCCATTGCCAATTCAAAATTATGGAAAGGGTTTTTTTTGTTATTTTTTAATATAATGATTAAACTAGGTTAGCACAGAAAGCAAATTTTAACGTAGTTAGCGTGTTTGTTGATAACAAACACGGCAACCTTTTAGCGTATTATAATGTAGGTGCAATCAGAAGCGGAAAAAGGAACAAGACTCCTGCAAGTTTAGCCCGTGAGACTTTGTGGTGTAGTGTTAGCATAAACTTGAAATCCTGGCAGGACGATGTGGTGGCTCCTTTACTCAGAATTGACATGCTGAGTTAAACGAGAGTCAGAATCTTATCTGAATGCATATGCAATGTATACTCTCTCACTGTTGCCCCTCCAGTGCACCTGTTGTTAATTTCATTAACACCAAAGCAGCTGAAACTCATTAACAACCCCCTCTGATGCTTACTGACCACATCAATATCCCAGACGTTTAAATGACTTGATGCTGAACTCTGATTTAAATCTGTTCTTTTAATTGCTTTACGCAATCTGTTATTGTCACTTTATCATCCTGCAGCAAATGTAATGATATTTTCTTAATCTACATTTGTTTCACGTGTCATGTTCAACGTGCACGTCACCCGTACTTAAATCAACGGTCACAAAATTTCTATACATGACGGAATTTTGCTTGAGTTTCTATATTTTCAGCACCAACTCTTTTTATTTAAAATACCCAGTATTCTTAATGACTTACAGTTCACAAAATTAAATGTGCAGCTCCCTGTAGAGCCTATGTCCTTTGATAAAAAATAATATGAAGCATTAATATCTACTGTCCACTTCTAAGGCAGCTGATCAAAACGCTGGTGATAATACCTCCATATGTATTGCTGTGGTTTCCTGCAGGTGACCACGATACAGCAGCAAGACTGAAGCAGGACTGAAAACCTGCTCATCTCATCTTTGCAGCGCTCCGTTTAAAAAAAAAAAACGCCTCGAAGGTAAAATATTCTGCTGGATAATTTGTTAGTATATAAGCTTTTTTAAACCCACACAGTTTGTGTCAGCTGTCAGCAGAACTGTAAACTGGAAAAAAAAATATAAGAGTAGAGAAAATGAGAAGCTGTTAAAGGGACGGATCAGACTTCATTTCAGATTTGAGGGATAAACTTCACAATTAACCTTTTTTTTTTTTATTAGTGAAAGCAAAGGTTGCCATCACTATTCACAAAGACCCAGGTTTTGTGCATCTTCTGGGCCGGGCCTATGGTGGGGGTCAGAAGAAGAAGAAGAAGGTTTTCCTCTGAGAGAGCTGCTGCTGCACACTGTTGAGTCCTGCTTGATCCGTGTGATGAGCTTTAGCGCCCCTGATGTTTCTGACATGACTGCCTCATGCCTCCAGTTGCCTCTTTCAACTGGAAGTCCACGGCGATGGACTCATATTTGGAGTACGTCTCAAGCGGCCGCTTCGGGAAGCTTTTGGCACGTCTGCATTGGTTGTTCATCCTGTGGGAGAAGTTTAGAATAACCAGGGGAGAGCTGTGGGAGAAAGGCTCTCTCTTTTCAAATTCTGCCATCTTCGCCTTTTCTAGATTTCTGCCTACTGCAGCTTCGAGCGCACGTCGGCACACTGATTCATTCATACATATGTAAGCACGTGAATACTCCCCTTTGGCCAAGTTGATATTGAGAAGGGAGCGGATACCCTTCAATTGCACAGATTTCAGCCATAAACTAACGAGTGCAGCGTGAGATGCTGAGAATACAAATCTGCATTTTCTCCCTAATTTGAGGGACAATTAACTTTTTTCCTGAGAGGCTGGGCTAATATCCCAACATTTTCTTTTATTAGTTTGAACTCCTGTGAGTATCACTTGAGATGCTGTTTGTATCCCAAGTGAGTTTTTTATCTCAGAATGTTTCCGTTATTTAAATGATGAAGCGCACATCGGTTCAGGAGCGATGACTGCATTCGGTGTGCATGTAAGCGCAGGCCGGCAGCGGCTTTCCGACAAATGAATCACTGCAGTTTGCACATACCTCAGCTGTCGCACAACATCTCCCTCTCAATAGGAGTTTGAGACACTGTAAGACTTCAAAATTCAACATTGTGTTCTGCTCAAGGACGACTTGTAACTGGGCCACGCAAGATAAACAGCCACAGATACACACACACACACACGCATACATACACACTCTCTCTCATCTAAGTACAGTAGTGGGACTCTGTGAAAATAGGTCTGCTATAATACAGAAAAAGCCTCCAAGGTGCAGATGAGTGTGTGCATATTGTATGTGTGTCACAGTGCAGTGTTATGCTTACCAAAACACAGTGTGTATATGTGCCATTTTACAATATTAGTGTGTGAGTGTGTCTGTGTGTGTGTGAGATATGCTGACATTTTTTGGCACAGATGTGTTCTCAAGACCTGACTCGTGTATATCAGTGTGTGCCTCTCTCTTCTGTGTTTGTGCCTTTGTGTGTTATTTTCCCGTGTATGTGTAAGTGTGCGCGTATAGTTTGCCCTAAATTACCTGTCCAGAAGACAGAGTGTGTGCTGGCCAGCAGCAGAGCTGCTGCAGTGCTGCTTCCATTAACGGCAGGGATCATTTACAATCTGATGGGCAATGGCTAAGTGTTACCACAGCAACACTGCTGCATGCCTGCCAAATATTATTTGGGTACATCTTGTTACGTTATAACAAATCTGAGCCATCTGATTGCTATATATAAAGTATAAAGTATGAGTATTGTGAAGCAAGTTGTTAAGAAATAAGCTGATGGGAGCTTTCCAGAAGAATACACTGCATGAAGTGTGCTATGTTCACAGGTAGTGTTTACTTTAATAGAAGTTAAACATATAGACCAATCAAAACTGTGGGAGTAAGAAGTGAGCAATAATAAGAACTTAACTATATGTATAAAAGATGGACTTAGTGCCAACTACTGTAGAGTTTCACTCACCAACACAGCAGCACAGACTTGGACTGAATGTCAGTGCAATTAACTGTATGACAAGCTGCTGTATGTCAGCTAAATGCATTAAAAATATGTCAAAAGACACAACTATATAAACAAAATTGAGCAGTTCAGTTAACCGAATCGCTTTAGTGTAAGTGATGCCTGCAGTGCGGTGATCTACAGCAATTTGAGGAAATTTAATGTGCGAGTCTATGGGGATTGCATCCCTGTTGCTGTCTGCCTCAAGTGGCCACTCGAGGTACTGCAATTTTTGGCCCTTCTGCCCCAGTTGAAAATGAGAATCATCTGAGTCTCAATGGTACAACGTAAGAACCAATGACAATTCATCGATGTAGAAAAAGAGTCCTCATTTCTTCATGTTGGTACAGCGTATTCTATCAAAGATGCAACAGATAATTTTCATTTAGAGGAATTATACTTTTTGAATTAATTTTTTTTTGTTTAACAGTACTATGAAATTTCAATCTGTTATAGTTAGTGCTGGGCAATATGGAAAAATATCGCAATAATATATTTTTATTATTCAATATCAATATATATCATGATATAAATCAAATTACTATTTCTACCAAGCTTAAATGTACCTTTTTACTCCTAATTGACATGTGAGGATATAAGATTACTTTTAGGTTAAATATTACAATCTACTGACCTTGAAGGAGAGGTCAGAGGTCAAATGTGACATATTTTAAAACTTTACACAGCACTTTCTATATGCTGACAATACACACCACACGTATAAGAATCATAGTTTCTGAGTTATAAGGCTTTTTTTTTTTAATTTTGGACCAATAAACCATGAAGTTGACCTTGGTGGATGTAAGCCAAATTTTAATGGATTGTTAACATGACCCCACTCTACACCACTACTAAAGTTTTTGAAGTATCGAGCATACATACGAGAAGTGCAGTACTGTCTCAATGAAGCGGGCTGTGACCTCAAACCTGATGTGGTAGTGAAATATGACACGGCTGTTCATCCATCTCTCTAAACTCCACGTGCAGCTGGGGAAGTGCGTTTGAGAGGAATGTTTACGTCCAGGGAGTTGGTAATGAGGGTCAATTACTTTAATCAGACAAAAATCAGACATTTTCAACTGTGCTTATTGGCATCATGCCTTTGACAATAAAGCAGGCTGCAAAGTAAAGTCATGCATTGCGAGTGCTCTAAAGGATGGCACTGCTTCAGATGGTAGAAACAATTAATAGCATTACCTGCCTTAGTGGACACATGCTGCCAACACAACATGCGGTGCACGCTACTCTGCTTCTCTGTCGGACTTTAAATAGCCAAAGTCTCTCTCTATACTCCTGAATTCATTTCAGCAATGTCCTTGTCTTCTGAGCCTTGGGCTTTGTCCGTTTGGGTGTCTTGCTCAGTAACGCTGTTGCTGGAGTCTCACATTTCCTGCTGTCATTTTCTCTTTTATGTCACTCACACCCCTAATGCACTGTTGTGCACGGCTTAAGTAGCCCACACACTTAAGCCACTATCCACGTGAGCTCGTCTTGAAGCATGAGGTGACTACGACTGCAAGCATGACTGGTGCACATATGCTTCATTAAAAACTCTGCATAATCAGCAGACATACATGCATTTTCCTGTTATTTCTGAAATGAAAGCGCACTTTCTTACAACTCCAGTGATTTTCCTTTGACAGAAGGCAAAAAGCCTCTTTGTGGAGCATAAATTTATTTTGTGTGTGTGTGCAAGAAAAACCCTGCTATTACTGATTGATGAAGAGCAGTGGTGCAATAAACGGTGAAATCTGGAGCCCCACCTGTTGATTCCCTTCTTTCATTGTTGGCTTGTTTCAGCACAAACCCAACCTTTCATGGCCTGGATGTGCACATAAAGAAACAAACAAGTAGCTACCGCAGTGGAACCTCAAAAGCTGAAAAGCTTTGATCACCTTTCTTTAAAGACACGTGGAGCAGATGAGTACTTCCTTCTATATCGTAGATTGGATTGATGGTTGGCATTAAGTTCAATCTTTAGCCCAGCATTTTGTTTCCAGAGATGGATATCAATAGACTTTTTGTTAATATGATTCACAGTTAGCCTTTGGTGATTTCCAGAGTTCAGAAGAAATCCGCATTATTATGCATGACCGCATCACTGGACTAAATGGAATAGAGCTCTTTTCCCCTGCCCTAGAAATCAATCCTAGCTGTGCAACCTATTCTCTCGCTCCGTGGCATCACAGCAGCGGACCAGAGATAAAGAAAAGCACAGATCATTGTGTTTGTGTAGAGGACAAAGGCGCAGACTCAGACAGCCTGGTGGATAATTTTATTATGCATTCTAAACACCGCGTCCTCTCAGGTGCTTCTGAGGCCAACCTTTAACTCTGCTGCAGTTTACCATTAAATCATTATGACTATGATCACAATCATGAATCTGAAGACTCCATTAGCTCCTACTCTGCATTTTGCATAATGAGCCACTGGGCTGGATTGGAAGGCCAATCTGAAACACTTTACAACGCAAAACAGGAAGAGCGTGCCGCTCTTTCAAAGCTAAAGCTCTGTTCCTAGCATCAGCAGATGGTGGAAGGAGTGAAAGGCTGACAGAAAAATCACTTCCAGCTTACTTATTCTTTGGCAGTGAAAGAGGACAATGCTCAGGGCCCCTGAGGCCACCCCCTTAGGCTTACACTTGCTTAGATTCCCTTCCCTCATTGCTTTTCATTACAATTCCTCATTTCCATTCTCTTATCTCTCCTTCCTGCTCCTCCACTCTTGTTTTGATGCATTTATTTTTTCCTGGCTCTAACAGAAGCAATAAATAAATTTCTGTTCAGGTAGAAGGTGCCACCCTGGTCAGATCAGCTGGCATCACAGCCATCAGGGTTTACCACTGAAGGGTCCGTCAGCTGGGACAGACTCAACCCCCCACCCCCGTGACCCTAACCTGGATAACAAGTTTTTTTTTTTTTAAATTGATGACTTGCAACACTTTCATGAGAAGAAAAGTCTTCAGTGCCTCTCTGTCAGCCTGCTTGGCCAGTGATTTATTTAGTGGCTATCGAACTCACAAAAGCTTTTCCATTTGCTGCGGCGAATGCTTTGTCTGATGGAAACAGGACAGAAAGGTACAGCATTTACTGCATTCAGCAATCACAGGCTTCTGCAGCAATGCAATGAATTATGGGAAAGGCAAAAATGCATTAAGGGTTGAACTGAAGCCCAGACGTGTAATATGGTATAGTGCGACTCTTAAGCTAATTAATACCATGGCTTGCCAACTGGCAGCGTGTGGCCGCTCTATAGAAGTGCCAGCTACCTTTGAGTGGTGCTAACACAACATGCAGGTCAGCTATGGAAGCTTGAAGTAAAACGACAACAGAAGACAACACAAAGCAATCAAAGCATTCCTCCGGGAGTAACCATGACATTTACTGACAGACACTTCATTTGGACTTATCCAGGAAACAGCACCTGCTGTTTCAGTGAGAGTGAATCACAGAAACTCTTCAAATCTGAATGATGCCCGTATGTTTCATTCAGGTCTTCGTGACTAGTTCACCTTGACTCATACATGGTGTGGGCTTCCAAGCTAGCAGATTAAACCTGCTTAACAGGCCTGCAAGGGTTTAGGCAAGGACTTCTTTTAAACTAGCTGCTAAAATTTTTTTAGCTAAAAGCCTTTTTGCCACTGCTAAAATTCGCCATGTTTTTTCTCATTTTAGCACTGGATCTACATTCTCAGAAATAGGGGTCCCTACAGGTGCAATCAACAATCAAAGTACCCACTAGGATTATTGGACCTCCGTGTAACTATGTGTGCCAAATATACAGCATATCCTATGCAGTATAAGGTGCATGCTTTCAATGTTACTTATAGATTTTAAGATGTTACTCTTTAAGTCTTTGATATTAAGGTGTTACTGTTTATGTTTCTGGGTTTCCATCCTTCCTTGAGCCTTTGTTTTACCCGTGACTGGTGGGTTTTTTCCAGGCACGCGGTCTCCTCTAGATTACCCGCTGTTTCTAAATGTCACACAAATGAAGCTGTTCCGGTCAGTAAGACTGGAAAAGCACTACACAAATGTCAGTTCGTTTCCAAGTTTATGAATGAATACAAACAGTGTATAGGAAATGAATGAATGAGTTAGCTCAAGCTGGAGAGCTAAACCAGCACCCTTTCTGAGAGTGTGGTGGATGCAGCTTGTAAGTGTAGGTACAAATGACCACACAATGGCTCTCATTTATTAACAGTGTGTATGCAAAAATCTGTGCATAAATCATGTATACGAACATTTCAGGAATTCCACAGATGCTGGAGAATCTGGAGTGTTTTTTTGTTTTTCACTGCCGTGTTTCTCACCTGGGGCTGACAAATCACATGTCCCATGTCTTCTTCCGGTTTTTGTCTTTTTCTTGTGGTCTGTTAGTCTTTTTTGATAGCCAGCACCCCTTTTATTTCAGCCCAAGCATCACTTTTTATTCATTTATTTATTTTTTAGCTGCCCATTTTCTGGTTTCCTCCTCAGACCATTTATTTAAGTTTCTCCAGTCAAACGTTCCCCGTTTTTGCCTAAGCGGTGCAGGCTAAGAACGAAATTGGCTGCTACATGTGTCATAAATCTGACAGTGACTTTGAGTGCAAACTAATTTTTTGCGCAGGGTAAAAACATTTCCACGCACATATTAGTAAACGTGAGCTAATGTCCTCCACTGATGTGGAGCTATGACGTTCTGAGAGGCCATTAGCCTCGCAAAGAAAAACACTAACACTGCTCATGCTGTTGCAACTCTATTGACCCCCAGCATCTTTGTCATCCTTAATCACGACGACAAATGCGCTAGGTTCATCCCCAACTGCTAATTTCATCATAACAAAGCATTTGTGCCCCAGCGGGCTGTATCCTCGATTTCCCTCTCGAACAACAGATGTTGTTGTCAGAACCCTTCAGGATTGCACAACAGGTCTGAAACCAAATCCTCCAGACAGGAGAAACAAAGTGAAAGATTACCATCCAGTTCTCGATGCCACCCACATTTATTTTGTCCAGCTGCAATCTCCATACATCTCATCGTGGAGATCATGCAGAGTGAAGGATGAAGTGTATTCGGTGCAGCGTCTAACTTTGTGCATTCCCTAAGAGTGCTGCCATAAGTATTGAGGAAACATGATTTTGTCTTCCATTAGTGGCAAAAATGAAGTCACAGTGAAATATCAGTGTGAGGTGTGCCAAGCAAAAAGTAAAACGTGTTTCTGATGTGTAATGCCAAGCCTCAAATTTATATGACTTTTTTTTATGTACGACAAATGGTAGAGCATGCCGTAAATGCCAGTGTAATAGAGTGAAGAAGTGAAAGGTTAGAATAAAAAAAACGTTTTAAATGTCAAACCTTCAGCTGCTAAAGCAAAAACATGTATTACAGCAACAGAAAATTGGCTGATTTTTTTTTTTTTTTTTTTAAACACAGACAGCAAAGCTTTCATTTCCGTACTTTCATTAAATGACAACTTTCAGCCGTCCCTCTAATGTTCCTACACGAACCTCCCCATACTGTTCGTCTGTTTGAATAGCTGGCTGTATTTAGACATGAGCAGCAAGACACCAGTGTGCACACAGCTGTTCAACAGAGCAGTGTCACGAAAGCACAGAGACAACAGGCTTTCAGCTCGGGGCCATTATAAGCTGGATGTGGTTGCCGAGAGGCTTGAAATAGAGCGCTGATCCGATAATGGACTAAAGTTTATGATCATTAATACTCAGAGGTCTGGACACGTGTCAATCTGTGCAGAGAGATACATGCTACTCCTCCCCCCTCCACACACACACACAGACACACACACACACACACACAATTTTGCCTCAAATGCATTTAGAGATGAGGAAAGTCACGACAGCTGGCGAATGCAAAAGCTACACGGCCGTAGCTCAAATTTAGTAGCGCCGAGAGTCAAACCGATATCGGCTATTCGGTGCCAATTCGGTGCTGAAATGCTCAACTCATCCATAATAAAGAAGAACAAAACACCAACAACATTTAGGTCAACAACAACAGGAGCTGCAAGTGTCACGGACAAAGCAACAACAACAAAACTGTTAACGGGAATTTAATTTCAGCACTTTAGGCCATGATTACTCTCAGTAATAACACTTCAACACCAGGTTAATTGCTGGGATCTGCCAGGTCTATTTTAACATATCTGTAAATTGTAAAATGCATCTTTCAACCTAGATTCCCTCGTTTCCTCCAGTGAGCTGTTCTGAGAGCTTTTTAAATCATATTTGATTTATTCATTCAGTAGTGCAGCGTTAGCACTGTTGCCTCACAGCGCGAAGGTCCTGGGTTTGAATCGATGGGAGTTTACATGTCCTCCCTGAGCCCGTGTGGGTTCTCTTCACGTAATCCGGCTTCCTCCCACAATCCAAAGACATGCATGTTAGATTAACTGGTGATTCTACATTGGATGTAGGTGTCATTGTGAGCATCAATTGGCTGTTGTTTCTTTGTGTTATCCCTGCAATAAACTGGCAACCTGTCCAGGGTGTACCGCCACTTAACCCTACGATAGCTACGACAGCCAATTATGACAGCTGGAACCTAAGTAGAAGAAGATTGATGGATGGATGGATTGACAGACGGATGGGAACACCTTGGTGTCCCTCCACTAGAGCTAGAGGAAGTGCCCTCTAGAGGAGAGGGAGGACTACGTGTCTGGGTCTGGCTGCAAAATGGATAGATAATAAAATAAAATAAAAAACAGGGTTATTAACATCTAACAACCAATCACAGTTTACCAGCCTGAGAAAAGGGCTCAAAGGCAGAAAAAAGACAATGGAACAGATGAATAGATGCACAGATAAGCCTGGTGACACACTGCGAGTTCTCCAATTTCAATCGACTGTGGAAAAAAAAACGTCAATGTGCACGTACATATGCACAAAATTAGAAACACAGCATACACATATGCTTGTACATCTAACAGCACTACCCACCTTGGCCCCCCCGCGCGCACACACACACACACACACACACAGTTAAAAGCGTGGGCTGGCAGTCCACTAATGAAGTTGTCACATAGCAAACAATCATCTTTTGTTCTATTTTTAAGGTGCTATTTATAACAAGAACAAAAGAAAAGAAACTTTGAAATGTGCATCATGTATGCTGGCAGAGCAAAGCTGAAAACAGCAAAGTAGAGCTGCAGACACAGGGACAGAGGGAGATGTATGACAGAGCTGCAGACATAAAGAGGAACTATAGAGAGACCTCAAGGGTTGGGAGATGGAGGGAGGGTGGACTGTAAAGTCCCAGAAACAGTGCAGAGAACGGTGCCAACAGCAGGGAAGTGGAGCATCAATTAAGGGCAGCGTGCCCTAGATGGCACAGTCAAGTTCCCACAATGCATCACCATCACGGCCACCACTTTACTTTCTGTCTCTATTTCTCTCTCTCTCTCTCACACACACACACACACACACACACACACACACACAAACACACACACACACTCTGATTTTCCGTAGGCCTCCTTGTAAAGGCCTTCCAAAGCGTCCATTTAGTGCCTGCCATCTCACCTGACCCCAGAGTCAAAAGCACTGAGCTAATGAAAGGTTTGGCATTCACTGTGCTCAGTGACAATTCTGCTCACAGTGGCAAAAATGCAAACATTACAGTAAGTAGTTCGCTCTTTAGCAGGTTCCATCAAAATATACTTGATGGACTATCTTGGCTTACATGCTCAGTATGTGCAGATATGAGCACTGTTATAGAACACAATACAGAAAAATGTTTATGGATGATGCTGTCAGTTTGTCAAGCAGAGCAGCTCTGGCTGTTTGTAGGACTCTCAGCACTGTTTGCAGCGCATGTAGCAGAGTAGCATCATAGGTAAGCAGATGGCATTATTGATTCAAGCAGTATTCACATGCATTGCTGGAAAGTTCTTTTTTCCGCATCAGTTTCCCTTTACTAATTTAACTAACATATGGTATTCATACTGTCACAAGCCAGCCCTCAGCCAGTGACAAAGAGGAGAGACAAAACTGGCTGTGCTGCCATCATTTTATTTACCATAAAGTAAAACAACAAACATGAGGTACGAGGAACAAACCATTCCTAGAAGGGATAGACAAAAGATCGTTAGCTCAGGCCTACTTGAGCCATATGGCAGGCCCAACACGGGTGTAACCCAATCAACCTAACGACCCACTCCACTGCTGAACCGCTGCAGGAGAAACCCCTGCAGAGCATACAGGCTTTACTAGGGCTGGACGATTCTGGCCGAGTACATCACTTGTTGTTTTGTTGTTTTATTTTATTAAATGAGTCTGCCTCACTTCGTGAATTATTCACTTGTAACCCATCCATCTACCCATCTTCCACCGCTCATCCAGGTCTGGGTCGTGGGTGCAGTAGTCTAATAAGAGAAGCCCAGACCTCCCTCTTCCCAGTCACCTCCTCTGGCTCTTCCAGTGGGAAACCTAGGTGCTCCCAAGCCAGACAAGAGCAGTAATCTCTCCAACATTTCCTGGGTCTGTCCCAGTCCTGCTCCTGGTAGAACATGCCCGAACCACCTCAGCTGACTCCTTTTGATGTGGAGGAGTAGCTGTATTGTAAAAGTCATGACACCAGTAAGCACAGTCAGGAAAAAGGGGTGCATCAAGAAGCTTGGTCTCACCATGCAGTATCCTATCAGAAAGAGAAAGCAAATAAAAATGAAGTGGTGGAAGAGGCGACACCCAACAAGGCCAAGAGGAAGAGAAAAGACTTCACCAGCAAAAGAGTTCTAAGAAAATCAAGCTAGAGATGTACGAGCAGAAGGCACTCATCAAGAATGATGAAATTCTTGAATTCTTGAACAAAGTTGAAGTTTTCCTCTGCGTTTGCTGCCAAGAAGTGGTCTATCAGTCCATTATCACAGAGTGCCAACACAATACCTGCAGGGAATGCCTTCAGTGGTCCTTCAAAGCAGATCTGTACACCTGCCCGGCCTGCAGGTATGACCTGGACAAAAACTACTATCTCTGCAAGACACTCTAAATCAGGTTTTCTCAGGGTATAGCAACAGGCAATGATTATTGGTGATGCTTTCACCCTTGGAGAATTGTCAGGGCCATTTTCAATAGAGGCAACAAAGAGTCATTTTTGTCATTTTTGAGCTGCAATGATGTGGTGTTAATGATACATTTAAAAATTCCTTTAACTGGCTGTACTGTGACTCCATTAACCTGTGTTACCTGACCTCAAAAAAGAAAATTTCCACATGCTGATCCTGAAATTCAACTAAACTGAATTTTACTGCTTTGCACCGAGGTCGTCCCAAGCCAGTCGAGAGACGTAATCGCTTTTGTTGTACTGACTTAGAGTTTAAAGGTCTGCATAAACACTGAGTTACAATGCATGATTTGCATGGCGGTCAGTGTTACTGTGGATCAAAGCTTAGCGTTTACTGAGGTCAGCGATAAGGTGAGTCGTGGTGACCTCTAAAAGGGAGCAGCCAAAAGAAGAAGGTGGAGGAGGAGGAATCTTCCCATAGACTTTTATATAACTACAGACACTTTTGCAGCCAGAGGAGTTGCGCCCTGCTGGCCATTAAAAAGAATGCCAGTTTAGGACACTTATACCTTCGTATGGCTTCACTTTTCAGATCCAGAAGCTGCATCCATCTTTTATGCTGTTTATGCATTTCACCAGGCTCACAAACCAGCCCTACATATACTAATATCTATATTAATTATATCACATCAATATATCAATAAAATCACAGCTTGCATTCCTTCCTTTTGGTTTGCAAACCTCGGCTTTTCCTTCTCAGTTCGCATTTGTCGCTTTCAATTTGATCGTTATCGCATTTATTGTGAAACGGAAAAATGTTCCAGGCGCTGGCGATTATCTTTGCGACTCTGGATATGACCACAGACGTCTGATGCTTAATGCCTTGTTCCTCTTCATCATCCCTCCTGCTGGGAGCTGCAGCCTACCTGAGGCTCTCACACACGTGTACACACAAAGAACACACTGCTGTTACTGCTGAATTATTGAGCAGAGAGCGACAGGGACACACAGAGCATGCACACCAGGAGGGGGTAATAAGACACCAAGGAGAGCTTTATGTACATGACTGCAAACACACACACACACACACACACACACACACACACACACACACACACACACACACACACACAGAGCTGCCGACATAAGCTAATCCTTCTGAGGTTTATCCAGTGTTAGGGGACACAAAATATATGTCACACATTGGTATTAAGACCCAGAACAGAAGAGGTGTTTAAGTGTACACAAGCATGCCAACACACACACATATACACACTATCCAAAAAAGAATCACGGATGATCCAGCATGAGGAGACGGTGTCAGGTCTGTGACATCAAATCCTGTCGGTACAGATGCAGCTCCAGAACGCTTACGCAGAACGTGCTCAGCACTGCAGTAAAACTCCGACTAGTCTTTTTTTCCCCCCAACTTCTTTCACCCCCCAAATGTGCTGCTACGCCCGAACACAGCGCCACTGCTAAAGAACAAAAGCGACTTGTGGCTCTGCAAACATTTTCTTTGCTAAGTCTCCAACGAGCAAACAAATTTTGGGAAACTGTGATTTTTTTGAGTGGTTTTCTGTCTTTCCTGATCCGCCTGCTTCATCACTCAGAATAAATCTGATTCACATCCAGTCACCAAACATCTTCCTCCTCTCCCACACACACACACACACACACACACACACACACACACACACACACACACACACACACACACACACACACACACACTCGTGTCCCCCTTTCTGCTGATGCATCAGGTTCAAAGATCCATCAGCAGCAGCTCTGGTTAATGTGTGGCTGCAACATGGCCGACTCAGATCACTGGGTCCTGTACCAGCCTGCATCCCGAGCCCGTGTGTGTGTGTGTGCGTCAGTGTGTTTAACATCCGGTCCAAATTTCAGGCTGTTCGGAGAAGCAAAGCACGAGCTGGCGGGCCATCCTCATTACACAATGTGACGGAACCTCCTTCCTATTCAGGGGAACTTTTCCTAATCTGTGCGCGGTTAATCCCAATCTGCGCTCGCTCTGTTTGTCTCCCTCCAGGCTGCCGTCCAAACAGCCGCAGCTCATTGCTCGCAGCAGGAAACCAGAGGGGGCAGACAGATGCTTACAGGGACTGGCTGTCAAGCGGTTTGGGAGGCGCGGACCTGCATTCTGTTGCTGTCTGGATGAGGAGGACGGGGAATAAGAGGAGGAAGAATGAAAGAGTCTAATTTGAGGTAGAAAAGGCTCGAGAGTGCATCAATGATACTGTTGATGCTGCAGCTGCTGAGAGAATGACATTCCTGCAGTCTGTTAAAGCCTCGCTGTCATCCACAAGAAACCCCCCCCCCCCTTCATGACTGTAGCTTAAGGTCACCTTTAAACAGCACAGCAATCCCAAGTCACCGTATAAGTCTCTATGTAAACACCCCATTCAGCAGAAAAGCCACCAGGAAAACAAACAATACAGTGAGGTTCAATACTGGACTAATGTATATTCATTCAAGAGGAATACTGCTGCACGGACTGTGTAGGGAAATCAAAGGCATCTGTAGGTACAACAGGGTTGGCAAATTAAAGGAAAACCCAAAATAAAGTGTCTTAGTAAGGTGACGGGCCACCATTAGCTGCCAAACCAGCTTAACCACTTTGGCACAGACTCTCCAGAGGGGGGATGGAACAACAGTCGTCTGAAGGATAACACCTCATGTGCTGTTTTGCTGATGCGTCCCGTAAGTGTGTGCACACGATTACCATATTTTTCACACTTTTAACCCATTCAGTGCCCTCTTGTTTACTATGGATCGGGGTGGACTCTTATCCTAGAAGGGAAAATCTCATCAGCAAAGAAAAGCAACAAGGCAGCAGACAGGATCAGGATGACCCGCTGAAGTTCACGCCGAGCATCAGAACGGGGAAAGAAAGGTGGTTTAAGTGACTTTGAATGTGGCACGGTTGTTGGTGCCAGACGTGCTGATCTAAGTATTTCAGAAACTGCTGCGCCTCCATCTCTAGAGTTTACACAGAATGGTCTGAAAAAGAGAAAATATCCAGTGAGCGGCAGTTCTCTGACCTCTGTAAACACCACAGCCTACCTGAGTATAGTTGCTGACCATCTCCATCCCCTTATGACCACAATGTACCCATCTACCAGTGGCTGCTTCCAGCAGGATAACGTACAATGCCACAATGATCATCTTGAATTGGTTATCTGAACATGACAATGGCTCGAATGCCCTCCACAGTCACCAGATCTCAAACCAGCTGAGCACCTTTGGCATGTGTTGGCACAGGAGATTCGCATCACGGATGTGCAGCTGAAAAAACTGCAGAAACTGCGTGATGCTGCCACACCAGCATGGACCAAACCCTCTGAGGAATGTTTCCAGCACCTTGTTCAATCTGTGCCATGATGAATTAAGGCAGTTCTGAAGGTAAAAGTGGGGTCCAACCCGGTACTAGCAAAGGTGTACTTAATGAAGTGGTTGGTGAGTGTATGTTCTTTTTTTGCAGATTGCCTGTAGCAGTCAACGGGGTCAAAATTGTCCAATAATGATAATCGGACAATATTTTAATGCCTCAATACCTGTAAAGTGATAGGTGCACCTGCAGCATACCAGCAAAATGCCACCCATAGCATAAAAACACCACTCCTGCTATTTAAAGTCATTTGCACTTTATATTTTACACATGAGTTTATCAACCATGGCACAATCCTCTAATCTCTGCATGTTTTGTTATGGAATAAATTAAGGAGTAGTGTGTTTTTAAATTCCATGGGTGTACATGGGAATCTGATAATGTGATGCCACTGATTAGAGCAACAACAATCATTACAGCTACTCAAAACGCTCAAAAGCACCACACTAATCTTTCCCCAAACATTATGAAAGGGCTACACTTGACGTGTTGATGCCACAAAGCACTCATTTAAAACCACTAGAATCATGTAAGCAGTGTGTGTGATTTTACTGTGATTAAAAATATATGTAGATGGGTATAACTAATGAGAGGTATATAAAAGTAGTGGGAAACCTTTAAAAAGGTAACGAAAGTAGTGAACTGTGGGCTAAAAGTTTGTAATATTTGGAGTAAACAGTTATGCCAGCTAAACGTAATGACTAACAAGCCAAACATATTGTGTACCTGGGTAATTCAGCTGTTATTTCACAGCACAAAATCCACTGATGTGATTAAAGCCCCCCGCGGAGCAGCCACAGACCTCCAACAAGCCTCCACAGGAAAACCACGATCATAATAACAAAGAAGAAGAAAAACGGAGGCACGTCTGAAGTCCCTGGGGTAAATACCATTTGATCGCTGCCCCCGAGTGCAGTAAGGTCACTGTAAACTCTGCGTGCAGCCCCAATTGTAGGCACAAACCCGGCGGGGATATTACTGGAATATCACAGAGACATATGAGGTGAAGTTAGTTAAAACCGCGTGTACTCACGTGCCGAGGACTTCTTTAAAATCAAAAATCTTCTTAATGTCGTCGACTTGTTTTTTCCACGTCTCCCCTCTGCCGGTGGTGTCTCCGTTCTCCCGAGCCATGGCGCTGCTGTACCGGCCCAAGTCCGACCCGACACTGGGCTGCGGGAGGAAGGATGCGAAATGAAATAAGACTGAGGACGGTGGGAGGGGAGGGAGCTAAACGGAGTGTCAGAGGTTTGGAGAGTCCTGGTGGTCCGCGCTCCGCTGCTGCAGGACCATGTGAGCCCTCCTGCAGGTTACCGTGTCCCTGCTGCCTCCTCCTCTCCTTCTTTCGCTCTCTCTCCCTTTCCCCACTCCCTCTCCTCCTCCCCCTCCTCCTCTCCGGCCGTCTGGACAGCAGCTGCGTAAATGCGGACAGGAGAAAATAGCGCTTCCTCCGTGGGCTTTCAAAATAAAAGAAGCAACATTATTACCTTCACTGTACTGGAATAATATTTTTTTTAACCTAATAAAGTCATGACATAAACACTGCAAACAGTAAAATCAAAGCCTGAGATCTCAGAATACAGAAAATCGTTAGATAAAGCAGTCAATTAGAATCTATATACCATGAGCAAAAGAAAAAAATAATAAGAAAGAAATGAAAAAAACATTAAAATTGGACAGAATCAGAACTAGAATAATTTTCGGGATTTTCCCAATGGCTGTGTGTGTGTGTGTGGGGGGGGGGGTGCTCGTCTATGTTTTTCTTTTCTTTTCTAATGATTTTGACATAAATAAAAATCTTGTTTTCTGAGATTTCTCATTTTTAAATAGTCAAATAAAATGTAAAGTCACACCTCACTTTCACCAAACTCCTCACCACTCTTGATTTGTGTTGTCTCATCAAACAGTGTAATAGATTCGTCATCTGCAGTTATCAAGATCACGTTCTGCATAGCCATCGTTTTTATTTTATTTTCAAGACAGTGCCTCACAACTTCCTGTGTTATGCTCGTTACGTGTCTCGAGATTGACGGCGGATCTGCTGCCACCTGCAATTCGATAAACGCTTTTAATTGGTGCGCTGCGTTTTCGGGGGGTTTCCACTCTTCCACAAAATATTCAGTGTGTTAAAATTCTCCTTTGTGCTCCTGCTGTTGGGGTTATCTGCTTAACAACTGCAATCCAACTCATATTGTGGCAGTGTGTGTTATGACATTAAAGACAGCTGATGGGATGCTGCTGGTTGCATGCTGCTTTTTTTTTTTTTTTTTTGGAGCAGCAAATTCGCAATGCACCAGTATGATGGCCACAGCTATCATGTAGTCATCCCTGTGTGGGATCCCTAAAGGCGTCCATGTGGCTCAACAGAGCACCCGGGGATCAGCGGTGACCCCCAGCTGCAGCATCATGCTCACCTAAGTTAAAGTGGCCCGCATAACACCTGGATTACAGAGACAGAAAGAGCGGTGATCCCCGGGCTCTGACAGCTGCAGGAGCTGAGGTCAGCCCAGGCCGCGTTACTGCCCACAACACACACACACGCGCGGTTATGTTTGTGTGTGAGTACTAAAAGAAGACAGCCAGCGAGAGAGACAGAGAGAGGCAGGTGGAGGACAATGTGTTGCAGCTTCAGCTGCTCATGAGTATTCCGGCTGCAAACTACTGCAGCTCTTCCTCAGCAGCGTCCAAGGAAAACTCCTCTCTCCTCCCCCTCCCTCGCTCTCCTTCTCCCCCTCATCCTCATCGTTTTCTCTGAGTCAGCAAATCTGACCTCCCCTGGTGAAAGATGATTACCCGGGTGCTAAGGGAAGGAGAATCCGAGGTGGTTAAAAAGGAGATGAAGGTCAAGGAAGATGAAGGGGGCAGACTCACTGCCTGCCTGCAGCTTGAACACTGACATTTTAAATGCACACACATGCAGAAATAATTAGTTTGGCTGAGAAACTGATATACATATTTCTTCTTATGGCAAACCCTCCAACGATTTCACACCATGAAATGACTTGTGTTAAATGAGCCACTCATCCCCCTGGTGCAGCTTCATCCTACCTGACATCTGACTTGATGTAATGGGTGGATGGATGGAAGGATTTCTTTAGCAGTTGCTAAAGAAATGCATTTACTGTCTCATATATGCTGCTGCCAAAGCAATTCTAGAAACACTTGGGTATTACATCAAGAATGCATGTAAAGAAGGTGCCCTGTGGAGAAGGTTGAAAGCCAAAATTTGGGAAGCCTGGCTGAAAGAAGTGCAGAAGGGTTCATAAGAGACAGGTCTTGAATGATTTACAAGAGTTAGAATAAGATGTCCATAACTGAAATGGCCAAACAAAGGCTCACAGTTAGACAAGCAGAGGTCAAGAGAATAAATTGCCTATTCTCCAAAGACCCATCCAGGATGTACTCTCAGCTGCAAGAGAAGAATAGCACGAAGGCAGACCCACCCTGGGGGTTTCTTGATTAAGGTTAGGGGAAGGTCGCAGTAACAGTGTCAGCACCAGATGAGCTCAGCATGCCAGATTTTCTCAGAGCTGAGAATGAAGAATACTAGAAGAACATGTGGGATAAAGAGGCATCACAGAAAACCAGTGAAAAGTGACTCGTGGACGTAACAGCAGACCCTCAGAGCAAGTAGCCTCCCAGAATGAGAACCAGTCAACAACACAAAGGCAGAGATCTACCACAGCTGACGGGACCCAAGCTGCAGGCTGTGCAAAGATGCCCTGGAGAAAGTCCAGCACATAGTCTATTCTACCACATCCCAAAGGTGCTCTGTTGGATTGAGATCTGATCTGATGCTCTGAGCTTTGTGGCATGACATATTATCCTGCTGAACTCAGCCTTTAGAAGATGGGTACACTGTGGTCTTAAAGGGATAGACATGCTCAGCAACAATACTCACTTGGTAGTAAGGGGCCCAGGAAAATATCCTCCTCGCCATTACACCACCACTACCCATCTGAACCACTGATACGAGGCATGATGGAGCCATGCTATCATGTTGTTTACGCCAAATTCTGACTCCACCATCCAAATATTGCAGCAGAAATTAAGACTCATCAGACCAGGCAACATTTTCCAGTTTTCTGTTGACCGATATTGGTGAGCCTGTGTGAACTGTAGCCTCAGTTTCCTGTTCTTAGTTGACAAGCGTGGCACCCGGTATGGTCTTCTGCTGCTTCAAGGTTCAGTGTGTTTTACGCTCACAGATACTCGTCTGCATACTTTGGTTGTAACAAGTTATTTGAGTTATTGTTGCCTTCCTATCAGCTTACAGCACTCTGGCCATTCTCTGACCAGAGTTATCAACATTCATTTTCACCGTGAGACCTGCCGCTCACTGGATTTCTCTTTGTCAGACCCTTCTCTGTAAGCCCTAGAGATGGTTGTGGGAAAATCCCAGAGCAGCAGTTTATGAAGTACTCTGACCTGCCCGCACAACTGTGCCAGAATCAGAATTACTCAACCCGCCCTGCCCCACCTAAATGCATCGCTTTACTGCCATGTGACTGGGTCCTTAGATACAAGCAGTTGAACACGTGTACCTAATAAAGTGACCGTGAGTGTATGTGCAGGGCTATTGCATCAGCACTTTTTGTTAGCTTGATGCACTGAATGAACTGGGATCTATGTGATTTTGTGTACCCTTTTTATTTACACTCTTTATGGTCAGATTTTGTGATTTGCCCCAATGCAAAATACCCCGGGGTCAGAGGTCAGCAGACACGCTCATCCTCAGTTGCAGGCCAAACTGGATGTTTAAAGACAGAATTCAGTTTCATAATGAGACACATTCACAATATTTGTGTCATGTACACTGTTGCCCGTCCACAGCGGTTTACCTGGGGAGCTGTAGCTCTGACACCCACTCTTTCATCTCCCTGTAATTGCTCCATCAATCCAGTGAAGGGGAAAAGAAAAAGAACTGGCCCGTGTTGTGCGTGTACAGCTCATTTAGCTCGCGGGGTAATGAGAGCTGTTGCGTAAAAGCGCAATCAATTTCTAATGTGCTAGTTTACAGCACCCACCAGACTGACAGCCGAGTCAATACACGACAAAGAAGTTTAATGGTGTTCTTTGGAGCAACAGTCTACAGCGATGCATGATGGGAAACAAAAAAAATAACAGGACTGCAAATGAGCGCCGGGAGCGATGACTGTGTCAGAAGTGCTCAGAGGAAATTGGCAGGGAAAGATGGAGGAGCTGGGATGCCTGGCAAGAAAATTAAAGGTGACTCAGTGATGAAGGGCTTTAGTGTTAAATAGAGAAGTCTGTCAGCCCCATAGGTAACAGAACAAACTGTGTGTGTGTGTGTGTGTGGGGTCAGGTTAATTTTAAACCCAGAGAGACTGTTTTGAGATCCAATACAGATACACAGACTACTATACAGACTCAAAGTATAAAAGCAGACATTCTTTACATCGTTAATGAATGCATCATTTTACAGTAACACAGTCCCCTCCCCCACCAAACCTGAAATAACCAACCTCTCGACACAGCAGAGGCCTCTATTAAGATCAGCAATAAGGCGCTCAGCAGTGTCGACAGAAAATTAATCCCCAAGGAGCCGGTAACGTTAATTTCACATGTTCCATTCGACTAACATGAAGGAGCTATTTAAGAAATCCCGGGCACACCGCGTACCATTCTGAGATACAAATGGGAAAGAAAAAAAAATAACTGGTGCTGAAACAAGAACACAGGGTGAAGAGTCACTTCATGCAGACATTATATGAAGAGCTGATGACACGATGTCACTGTGGAGCGTTCTCCTCCTCTTCCTCCTCCTCCTCAGACTCTTCCTGTTGGCTTTTCTTCTGAACAGGAGAGAAGGAGAGGACAGTTTAACCCTTCCTGCAGTAGCTTTCATTTGATCATTTTCAGTGTAAAGGTCACGGCACCAAGGTTAGCGACTGAAAACAAAAACACAGCACTGCCATATTATTGAGTTTGGATTTTATGAAGGCGGCGCATGTCGTTTTGTCTCTAATAATCTTTCAGAGTCTCTTTTGATAGCACTGGGCAGCTGATCAATAACCCTGATTAAATTTCTTATTGCCAGGATGAAGCTCTGCCTGTTTACACTGCAGTTTTTACATGTGGCTTTTATCCAGTGTTGAGTATAAAATGAGGAATTAAAAAAAAGGTCAAGGGGAGAATGCAGTAACAGCGTCAGCACCAGATGAGCTCAGCATGCCAGATTTTCTCAGTTCAGCGTCTGATGGCATGCCCTCTAGAGGTCCCAGCTGGTAGTGCAATGGGGGCCAGTAGGTGGTCAAACTTTGCAGGGCCTAGACTACTGCCAACTGTGGGGATATGCTAAAAATAAGTGGTATGAGATTTGGGTGTCCTCCTGGGACTGTACATGGGATCTTTCGCTTGTTAGGCAGATTAGTAAACCACTACACTATGAAGCCACCACATTATTGTGGTAACTTTTTCCCCCATCAGGTTTCCCTTTTCTGTATGTCTGTAAGTTTGGTTGAGTTTATTCTGCTGCATCCCTGCAACAGCTAGTTTAATACTCATTTTAAAAACACAGACTATGTAATTCATTTTAGCATCCGCATGGCAAACAGGATCCGAACACATCAAGTGTAAATGCGACTTTCCAGGACCTACCAGTTTGAGGAAGTCGATGAGTTTGTATGCGTCCTCTCCCGTGGAGAGGTCGGCAAAGTCCCGTGGAATTCTGTAGCTTAGACAGGGACTGGGCTGCACCGTCACCTCGCTGGTGGTGTAGCGGAATGCCGGGCCTTCCTGCACAGATGTACAGACATGCCGAGCATTCGTTCATTCAAGACCCAAATCACTAATATACACGGCTCCAAAAAACTAAAGGAACACTTTGAAACCACATCAGATCTCAATGGGAAAACAAATCATGCTGGATATCTACGCTGATATGGACTGAGCAATGTGTTAGGAACGAAAGGATGACATAATTTGATGGAAATGTAAATGATCAACCTACAGAGGCTGAATTCAAAGACACCCTGAAAATCTAAGTGAAAAAATGATGCAGCAGGCTGGAACATTTTACTGAAATTTCATTGCAGCAACTCAAAAATGGTACTCAGTAAACTACTGAGTACCATTTTGAGTTGTCCCCCATGTGCTTGTACGCATGCCTGACAATGTTGGGGAGACGATGGATGGTGTCCTGGAGGATGTCCTCCCAGATCTGGACCAGGGTATCACTGAGCTCCTGGACAGTCTGAGGTGCAGCCTGGTAGCATCAGATGGACCGAAACATAATATCCCAGAGGTGTTCTATTGGATTTACGTCAGGCGAGAGTGGGGGCCGGTCAGTGGTATCAATTCCTTCGTCCGCCAGAAACTGCCTGCATACTCTCGCCAGATGAGGCGGAGCACTGTCGTGCACCAGCGTAGGGTCTGACAATGGGTCCAAGGATTTCATCCCAGTCGTGGACCTGCCATTTCTGGTATTCTATGCCAAATACCAACTGGGCTCCACGGTGCCAGGCAGTGAGCAAAGGACCCACTAAAGGAAGTCGTGCCCTCAGGCCACCCTCATGAAGTCTGTTATTTCCCCTTAAATGAAGCCACATTGAGTTGAGTATGTGGGTTGCGCCCATGAAAAACTTGCCAAATCCTCTCTGCCAATGCTAAACAGCTTTGAAACAGTATGAGGTTTATTGCCAGCAAACAAAGAACAAATAATCAACCAAACACAAATGTCCTTACTTATGACGTATGCAATAACTGACCTGCTGCTCCGCGATTTCTCCACCGGACGTCAGCTCGTCCCAGCTGAACAGCAGTGAGTCTGTCACCTCTCCAAACGGGTTCAGGTCAATGAGCCACACCCTTCCCTGCAACACAACACACAAAGACACACACGACATGTAAATGCAGCTCAGAAAGTTTTTTTTAATTGAATAAAAATAGGAATGAGTAGTGAGTTACCTGGCTATCTCTGTAAACATCAAAAACAACTGTGAAGCAGAAAAAAAATGGATCTTTGTGAGCAATCATTCAACATTTAGAGCAAAGTCTCACACAGCTTCAAAAAGTAAACTTTTAAGCAACTTTTAATGCAACTACCTGAAATTAAATATTAAAATCACAATTAAGTGAAATGTCATCAATCTTCCCCTTTATTTCCCTCCTGCTTAAATTACCCAATTTTTAACAGTACATATTTAATGACTAAACTAAAAATCTCGACAGAAAGTCGGCTGTTGTCCGAGGAGAACTGACAGCTGTTGTAAATATTGCATTAGGCTTCGCAGAGAAACAAAAAGCAAGCCGATGCTCACAGTCTTCATCCAGGAAGTTGTACTGGATGTGCTGGCTGAAGAAGTCCTGGATGGCCTGGCTTATCTGCTCCTCCTGCTTCAGGACGTGCTGGTAATACTGCGTGTAGTCTCTCTGGGAGATAGCTGGGAGATCACACAAGTCAGCGCAGTTTAAATTAAATTGTATAATTGATTCTAAATTAGCCCCCTGAATAACTGCACCGAGAATTTTCTCACACGTGGAGCGCGCCCTCTTTACGTCCACTTTCGGCCACTTAGTGACTAATGTGGTCAAATGCGGTGCAGACGTGACTTCCAAAATGTTTCTGGACAACCCTCACGTGCAACAAGAAAATAAATAAAGTGAGTTTTTACCGATCAGCTTGTTTTCTCTGACAAAGCAGCGAAACTCGCCACCAGGAATCAGCTCGCTCCACTTCCTCAGCACCAGCTGGAGACAGAAGACAACACGAGTGTTAAAGTGCGCAGGCGTGAGAGCGTGTGCAACATTTACGCTTCCTGATTTACGAAGGACTCCTTCAACCTCTAAAAGGGAGTCACTGGAGCTAGTATGCCAGTATAAATACTTGCTACTACAGCGGACCCCCAAAGGGTGTGTTAGTGCACCTTTTTTTGGTTGCCATGATATTAGACAGACTACTTTGCACAATACTTAAGGGTCCACAGTGATAGTGAGTTACTTGGCACATAAATGAGAATCTATAGGTCTACTTTAGAGTCCATCTTACAATGTGGCATCACCACCTAAGAGTCAAGTTTTTAACTTAGCTGAATGGCAGGAAAAATCACGGGAACACCACTCCTCACTCCCCCCCAAACACTTATGCATAGTCCAGTGTTTGGCAGGATTTTAGCTGATCCGTCACATGGCTGAACTCTGAGTTTGTGCTAATAAACTCTGGTAGGAAGTGCAGGTCCTTTTGTGTAAGCATAACAGCTATAAACATTCATTTTTCCCTCGTCAGTTAAACGGATAAATAAAACACATCATGCAGGAAAGCCAGAGAAGCAGAGAGGCAACTGTTCTTTTTTTTTTTGACTCCAGCTATACTTGTGACTGTCAGGATAATTTATTCTGCCGTGATGGCTGAAAGAGAAAAGCTACAACTGAACGGAGAGGCTCTCTTGGTCTCGCTCTGAGCTCTGCATTAGAGCGGGACAATAATATTACAGTATTTCACCCACCACCCTCACCATATGCTACTAGCAGCTGCCATTAGCCCTTGGGCCCTTTGGCAATCTTAACAGTGATGTGAACCGTTATGAGGTGATTTCAGCGCACAAGTAATTTCAGTCATTTCCACCATTATGCAGGATCAGCATGCACGAGTGAAACAACCAACAGGTGCCTGAGGTCTTTTTGTTCTGCACGTACGCTCACCAGCCCCTTCAACATTTATACACGTTTAGCTGCTCGTTAATGTAATTATCTAATCAGCCAAACTCGATGTATTCAGGCACATAGACTTGCTGAAATTTGAACCAGGATCAGCATGGGGGAAGAATGGTGACTGAAAGTGGCAGACGGGCTGGTCTGAGTAGTTCAGAAACTGCTGATCTGCTTTTCCCACACAACCATCTCTGGAGTTCACAGAGAATGGTCTGAAAAACAGAAACTATCCAGTGAGCAGCAGTTCTCTGGGTGAAAATGTTGATGTCAGAGGTCAGAGGAAAGTCAGACTGCTTTAAGCTGATAAGAAGGCAAAAGTAACTTAAATAACAACCAAGGTGCACAGGAGAGCATCTATGAATGCACAGCACTGAACCTTGGAGTAGATTGGGCCCCATAGTACCAACTGAGTATTATCGTAGATCATGTCTGTCCCTTTATGACCAAAGTGGACCCATCTTCTGCCATGTCACAAAGCTCAGATCATCTCAAACTGGTTTCTTGAACATGACAGTGAGTTCACTGCACAGTCCCCAGATCTCAATCCAACAGAGCACCTCTGGGATGTGGTAGAACAGGAGATTCACATCATGAAGGTGCTCCAAGTACTAGCATGGTGTAACTAATGAAGTGGCCGGTGAATGTTTACAGTTACATAAGCTTTTGTTTCTCTTTTTTCACTTTGCTGTCCTAAGAGAGGAAAATCTTTGCTGTTCTGAATGCATATTCATGTTTTCTACTCTTTTGTTATTACATATTTACACATATATTGTGTTATGTTGTGTAAACATGAATAATGACTGTTAACTAATGCATGCACTGCAAAGGCCCCTCTGGGGATAATAAAGGTTGGCAGTGCTGATGTTGTAGTATTAAGAGTAAATCAAGCCTCAGGGCAACGACAAAAAGAACACTAATACAAAAACACATTTGGAGACTGTTCTCTTAGCATTTACTGCAGTGCTATTATGTGTATAGACTTCTTTATGGAGGAAAAAAATACCTCAAAGTTGATGACTGGGTCTGGCGAGTCCTGGTCGCTGCATTGAAGGAATCTGCACGTGGAAATAAAAAAATAAAGAAATTTAAATGTGTGTTTGTGCAGAATCAGGGCTGCTGAAGCTTATATCACACTGCGTTCTCCACACACACAAAGCGTTCCCAGCACTGTTGTAAAATCACTACCCATACTGAATGTTTGTTATGCAGCGTGAAGGAGCGAGAGGCGCAAATCTAAATCCCAGCAATTATTCCAGCCACCAGAGCCAATTCAAATCCGCCTGCACACACCGAGCCAGGTGATTAATTTTTTCTTTCCTAATGAGCCCAGTTGTTTGGGAGTGTGATGATGCTGTTAGACAGCGGGGCTTACGGCTGAGTGAGGTCGTGCGTGATGAAGTCAGAACTTTTGAAGAGCAGAAATATATCACTGAGGCTGTGACACTGCAGGGAGCTGTTCAAAGCGATCCAGTTTGCATCCTGAAGGCAAAGGGAAACAAACACACTTGTTAAGTTACAGTGGACGCAAAAAGTGTGCAAAAGTGTAAATCTGTAGGGTGACCAGCGCACAAGAGATGCCCCTCACAATCTTGTTTTTCAGTTGAATTGTACAGGTTATAGGTCACATTAAAGGTGGGAAAAGGTTTGAAATTATTTATTGTGGTCTCACTTTTTTAACATCACAGAAACCTGGCATCGTAACAGGACCGTATGCGCTCATCCTTAATTAAGAATGCGTGACGTATTTAGACAACAAATGATTTGCTCACGCTAACACCCTCCAATCTGAAGCAGAGGAAAGCAGTATGTTTTACCCGCGGTGCGCTCCAGTTGAGTTTAGGGAAGACACGCCCACCCAGGCCGTTTATGGCTTCCAGCACTTGAGAGGTGAATTCTGGAAACTCAGGAGCCTTGGCAGAAACATGATGACATTTCAGGCTGTAATTCCCACCTTCTTAGAATAAAATGATGTCACAAGCTTAAAGATGATGTCATGCACATTTACTACATAGGTGTGACCAGATTTAAAGAAGCATGAAGAAAAATACTGGCTACAGAGTGAATGCAAGCATCCAGAAATACCTGAGTCAGCTCTTTAGCAGGCCTAAATCCTTAAGAATAGACATATTGTTGATGTATATCTATACACTACTCCTGGCTGAGCACAGAAGTCCTGTGAAAACTTTATTTTTCACATGACTGTGTAAATCATGCAAAGGTGTTAAAAACTGAGCATAATAGCCCCCAATATAAAGAGACACAACTGTGAATATATATAGTATACATATTCTCTCATCTCCTAACATCCGAGATCTAACATAAATCCTTAAAAATGGACCACAGGAGGGGCAGAGATTAACCTGCCTCTTTGCACCCACACCGGGCTGCACCAGCTCTGTGCTTTTCTGTGTTTTTTGCACTGATGCTAGCCCACGCAGAGATGTGATCAGATCACAGGAAGAAGATACTCCATCCACGTGGAAATGTGGCACATTTGCTAATGTACGCTGACGGTGCACTTGGACCATTAAGGATACTTACAGTGACAGTTGAAGTTGTCTCATCATCTGACCACTAGATGGGAGGAGAGAGTGAGAAACATGACTGGAGAGGGAAAAAGTGGTCAGATATAGAGAGTGCGCAGATCCTTCACTAAGCAAAAGCACTAATACCACACTGAAACTGTTCTATTTTTAAAACATATGTAAAAAAAACCCCCGAAAAGTGCTGAAAATATCACAAGGAAAAGTACTCACTGTGGAGTTAAACAATCTCTTTCACTGTTACACTTTAATAAATGATGATATTTAAATTAATATTACTACTACATTACTGTGATCATTGCACTTTACTGCTGGGCTGTTTAAAGGGGGCCATTAAGCTCATTTCCATATCAACTCCATATCACTATTCTCAGACTTTACTGCTCAATGCAGCCCCTCATTTCGTTTCACAGCCTTCTCTATCTGCTCTTCGTGATCCCAGGAAATGTCAGATCTTCAAAATTTTTTCAACTAACCCAAAAAGGATTAAATTATTTTTATGTGGGGCAGTTTTTATCTAGCTTCTATCAGCTAGGAAAAAAAAGTTTCCCTCTAAAGTGGGATCATACCTGAATGTCTTCCTCTGCATCTGAGTCGCTGTTGTTAGTGTGCGTCTGCTGTGTGTTGTGGTCACTGGAGGGGAAAAAAAACAAAAAAATGAGGAAAACTGTAAAATTAAGAAGGTTTTAGAAGAGACCTCATGTAAAGACAGAAAAAAATCCGAGGATTACACAGAGCACAGCCTGCTGGAACTCTCAGCAGCTTTCATAATGCTAAATCAGGTTAAAAAACGATTTACATATGTGTTTTTTCTATCTCCACATAGGAAACATGACTGTGTGCGTGTGTGTGGTCTGATACCTCCCAGAGACTACCAGTGTCCCATCGTCCAGTAAATAGTCTATTACATTCTGAGGCAGTGGAAGAATCAGACTGGAAAATAAGATAAACAGCATCACGTATATAACACAAATAAACAACACAATGAATGAAATGAAAAAGAAAAAAGGCATCGCAGAAGAAGAAGGCTGCAGTATTTACTATTTACATTCATTAAGACAGAAAGGGGAGCTTTATGTTTTTGTCTGGTGGCTAACGTTAGCCACCGGCTAGCTGGCCTGTTTTTCACAACAGCAACAAAAAAAGTATTTCGTGGACTCGCTCTACAAACGGCAGCTGCTCACCTTTTAATCGTATGTTTCTTAAATATCGGATACCAAACCGAAAACTGGCAGTTGACGACTTGCTCCTTCTTCATGCTGCAATATCCTGTAAAGGAAACGAGTCCATCAGTAAATAACTTCCGAATATCGTATTTTTTTAGAAGCGCCTTAAAATTCTGGGACAGTATTGCTGTCAATTTTCACTGTTAGGAATTAATTTTAAAGTATTTAAATTTAGTCAGAAGACAGTGAGAAGACATAAGTTTACTAGCGGTTGGTGGAATTAAAAATCGTGTCATTAATGTCGCTGGGGGAATCATTTTCATGGTGCACACAAAGGAGTTGGACGAGCTGACAGAGATCGTTTATTTAAAATAGAACTCACTCTGTGTGTTTTTGAACGACAGCCGTGAGCAAGGAAAAAAGAAGAAGAAAAATAATTGCTGAATTTATACTTCAAATAGTTCATAAAAATGTGGATTTTAAAATAATGTCATTGAGTATACTTTCCTCTCTCATTTATTTATAGTACTGCTCGATAAACTACACTTCGGTGACGTTTGTCGTATCAGAAAGTGGCGGCAGAGTGACTCATCACTGTTTCTTTATCCTCTCTGCTACTAGACACACACGACTGGGAGTTCACGTGAGTTAATTTGAGTTTTCTTTTCTTTTTTTGGCCAATTTACAAGATTGTTAAAAGTTTTAAATACTCGAGTTCCAGCAGCTTGTAGCATTGTGAAGACTAAAACAGATACATTAAATCGTTAAATAACCAAAGGACCCAACAGAAGGGAAGGTGGAAAGGTAGGAGGGGGGAAATTGAACGGCCTGGCAGCTAATTGAGTAGCTCATGATCTGAAACGTATCTTCAGCGCTTAAGCAAGGGCGGAGGGGGCAACTGCTTTAGTTTTTGATGAGGTCGTAAGAAGCTTTTTGACTCGTCTTTTCTTCATTTTCAGTCGGACAGTAAAAATGAGCAACCACGAAGAACCCAAAGTGACTGCAGTTCCTCACATAGTCAAAGAAGAGGTGTGTGTCTTTAAATGTTTGTGAATGAGGTCGTTTAGAAAATACGGTTTTGTTGCCTTTTGTTACCCCTGCTGGTTTCTTATGTTTCACTCCGTGTTATTTTTACTGAGCAGTAAACGTGATGAGCTCATCGTATTCATACTGCTGTGTGTGTGTGTGTGTGTGTGTGTTTTTTTCCAGGTCATTGCAGCAGGGAAATGGGTGAAGCTGGAGAAAACCACATATGTGGACCCTGCTGGAAACACCAGGTATTGGTTTCTATCTTTGAATGACTTTAAAAACATTGTTTTCCTTATTTTCTGTCAGATTAATATACTGTTAAATGATAGATCATTATTAAACATAGCCAAAGTTTGACATTACAAGGGCTGTGTGTGTGCAAGTAAGAGAAGATATACTTTATTTATCTCAAACCTTTTCTTGTTACAGCTGCCAAAACTTGAAACCCAATAATAAAATGGCTTAAATAAAATAGAGTAGGCTCAGGGGACGTAGAGGTTTGGTGCATTGTGGATCCAGCAGTGGTCAGGGATGGAGACACTGGTAGTCTGATCCCTGATTGCCAAAAATGGCTATAGGGACACGGAATGCCACTGCTTGGGGCCTTGCTCATGAGTGAGGAAAGAGTGGACTGAAGTGTCTGCAGTGACGTGGACACTGTACCTTCTAGGAGCGGTGTTTTGGGCATGTCCTACCAGGTGGAGGCCCTGGGACAGACCTGGGACACGCTGCATAAATTGCATCTCTCAGATGATTTGGGAACAACTTGGTGTCATCCTGGAAGAGCCAGCTCTTCCAGGTGGTCAGGAAAAGGGAGGTCTGAGCATCTCTGCGCAGACGGCTATATAAGCTCGAAACACTGTTTCAGTCATTTTTTTTTTCCTGCTCTTGGCCATCTCAGCTCTGGCTGTGAGGACAGGAGCCCCACACACTGGCTGTTGAGATCTTTTGATTTTGAGGGGCAGCCAATCAGAACACAGTTAGCTTAACCGGAGGGTGAAGGGAGCTAGAACAGTTTATTTCAGACAGATTATTTTGAACTATTTGAACAGCAAACCTGTGGAGTTGGAAATGAGCACAACAGGTCCACTTTAAACTTTTCATTACTTGTTTTAAACCTCCAGAACCTGGGAGACCGTGAAAAGGACAACAAGGCAGGCCAACAGTGAAGCAGATGGTGAGCGAGTCTTGTTTCATTTTTCTGGTTGTTCAGTTTGTGGCAGTTACTGAAGGTGTAACACGTTTTTCCTCCAGGTGTGGGAATCATCGCCCTGCTGAAACGGACGCTGCACAAGGACTGCGTAGTGATGGTGAAGCAGTTCCGTCCCCCTATGGGATGCTGCACTCTGGAGTTCCCTGCAGGTCAGGAGGTTTTTCTGCTGCATTAACTTCCCGGTATATTTTTCGGGATAATGAAAAGTTCTTGATTTCATCTCCAGCTTTGCATCTCATGGAGTTAAAGTCTCACAAGCAGCTTGTGTCTTTAGTCCCGTGCCCCCTACAGTATTTATGTGAGTGTTCTTACACAGTTGTCTCTTGTTCAGGACTGATCGATGAAGGGGAAACTGCCGAGGTGGCTGCACTGAGGGAGCTGAAGGAAGAAACCGGTTACACAGGGGAAGTAGTAGGAGTCACTCCAGGTATTATTACACACCATGCTGCGTGCAAGATGACATTCGCTGCCTCTCTTAGATGCATCCTGGCTCCTACTTGTGCTGCAGATGTTCAGGGGTCAGCAGCATGAAGCGAAAAGAGGGTTCATGCACATTTTATCTGTGAAAATTCCAATACAGTAGAGTGATAAGTGCGTATTGGCTAACATTATCGCTGTGCTTGCAGTGACCTGCCTGGACCCCGGTCTGTCTAACTGCACCATCCAGACTATCCTGGTCAACATCAATGGTGACGATGTGGAGAATATTAACCCGACACAGCAGCTGGGTGAGAAAACACTTCAGAATTCACATTTCATAATAGCTGAGTAAATCTGCGCTGTATATTAAAAACACAATATAAGCAGCAGTTGGTTAATCTTGTTGTCTTGTGTTCTTTCACAGGTGACGGAGGTGAGTCGTGTTTCCACTCCACTTTCAGTTGTAGCCTTCAGACACAAAGGCCTGTGCGACTGTTTTATTTATCTTCTCTTTCCAGAATTTGTCGAAGTTATTCTTTTACCACTTGACGAATTCCAGAAGAAAATAGACGGTGCGGCTTTTTCCACACGCTTCGGTTTTTGTAAACGTTGAGACTGCAAGAATTAACACCTGACGTGATCTTTGCTCATTTTCTCCCGCAGATCTGTTGAAGAGAGAGAAAATAATGGTGGATGCCAGAGTGTACGTCTTTGCCATGGGGATGGCTCAGGCCTTCTTTAAGCCGAGGGAGCTGCCTGTGCTGAAGCAATAAGGAGATCATTCGGGATGAGGACGAGAGGAAGAAATAGTCTTTTCTGTTACACGGGGCTGCTGCACACGAGCACAAAATTTGGACTTTTATTTAAAAATGAGGACTTTCAAATTGTGAAATCATATTTGTGATTTTTGTGATGACACGATAGAGCTGGGTGTTAAAACCACGCTCAACACAGAAATCTTTAAGTCGAAGGAGCCTTGTTTACACTACGCGTACTGGACCAGGTTTTGCTCTCAGTATGGAGATGCCACCATACATCTCAGCAGTTGTTGGGGCTTTAGGGTGACAAATAGTAATTTCCAAGATTTTACAGGATTATAAGTAGTTTGACTCGATGCGGTTTCTTGTAGGTTTTATTTGCTGATTTGAAAACATTCCCTTATATGTGCTAACATACTGTTTGTCTTAACAAGAAAAATCCACCTAAACCCACTCACCTGTTTAAAAACTGGCTGTTAGTGGAGCTTATGTACACACCGTTAATCCACCAACCCAAAGCTGAATTATTCCAGCTCACACCTTCTTTGGAATTTTTTTTTTATGGCATTCTGGAAAATTTTAAGAAAGGAGAGGAGCTGTCACAAAATAACTGATAACAGTAACACATTTTAAGAGTATAAGGGGATTTATCTCATAATTTCACTGTAATGTACAATAAATGTACTGTATTGATTTGTCAGTGACTGCTGTGCCTCAGACCTTGATGTGGTCCAATAAACTGGAGGTTGATGCTGTATTTACCCTAGCAACTAGAAATTACTGACCAATTAATAAATACCGTAAATTCCGGACTATAAGCCGCTACTTTTTTCACGTGTTTTGAAGCCTGCGGCGGCTAATCTATAGATTTT
>JAVDPK010002140.1:428792-444042 GCA_034780415.1 Cichlasoma orientale
GGACTTATTTTCAATATAACACATTTGAAAGGAAAACTGAAGGCATTGTCCAGGGAGACGGCGGTAACTGTGGATTACAACTTGTTGGAAAAAACACCACAAATCTTAAGCGGCACCTGAAGCTCCCCACCCTGATATTTTGCACTAGTTAAATATAGCCTGGTGCTGTATGGTGCCTGTTTTTATATATAATATGAAACTTAATTGCCCTGCAGACAAGGTCAAGTTAAGCATGTTTTCCTCATCCATTGCTTATATTTGGGGCATATGTATGTTCATTGCACTTTAGCAAATTCTGAGAAATCAAGCCCCAATTGATAAAATGAGAACATTTTTGTTTATTGCATTTTCGGAGTAATTGATTCCACTGTTGCCACTAATTATTCAAATTAATTAGTAAAGACTAATACTTTCCTCTTTTTTTTCCCCCCTAAAGCTGACTAAAACTGGACTAAATCTTTTTGAGTTTTCGTCGGCTGAAACTGGACTAAAACTATCACATTTAGAAATGACTAAAACTGAGAAGCATTTTCGTCCAAAAGACTAAAACTAAAACTAAAACGGCTGCCAAAAACAACAATGGTCAGGATGAAATCCTTGGACCCGTTATGGTGCAGTGGGTCCTGATTTCCTCCCGGTGCACAACAATACTCGGCCTCATGTGGCGAGAGTATGCAGGCAGTTCCTGGAGGATGAAGGAATTGATACAATTGACTGGCCTCCGTGCTCGCCTGACCTAAACCCAATAGAACACCTCTGGACATTGTTTCTACATCTGAAGCTTCCAGGCTGCACCTCAGACTGTCCAGGAGCTCAGTGATGCCCTGGTCCCGATCTGGGAGGAGATCCCCCAGGACAGCATAAAAAGTCTATAAATGTAAACATTAATTAAGCCAGCAGTCGCTCATCAGGTTTGGCCTCATCCACAGGTGCAGAAAATGCGCTTTGAAACAGAGCCAACATACAGACATGCGATCCTCTCACTCATTCAGCTTAAACCTGGGGGAGGGGTGCAGCTTTGAAACCAACTTCACTTGGACTCATTCTTCCAAATATTCTGGCCGGAATTGTTCTGTCATTAGGAAAAGTGCCTATAAGCTTCAAGTAGCGTGTTTTCCTCACTTAACCTGCTTATGGTGCTGTGTTTGTAGAAAGTGCCGCTAATCATGCAGGAAGACAGCTTTTCAGAACTGTTGTGTTGATATGTGTGCAAAAACCGATCATCTGTTATTAAAGAGAACATTTCCAACACTTTAATGACAAAAAGCTACAGCATGTTATGAAGTTCGCAGTGATATCTTCCTCTGGTCTTTGACTCTATATTCCACGCCTGCTTTTTATAGAAATCAATCACACAAACATTTTTACTCTCATTATTAATCAGAAGTATGAACTTCCATGCCGTTGATGTCTTTGTCCAGAGCTTCCGATTTGGTGCTGAGATCGCCTACGTGGGTGCCACCATCCTCAGAGTCTGTAAAGGAGTTCAGAAGATTCTTGTTGGAGGAAAGCAGAAGGGTAAACTTTGTAAACAGTTTCTCAGTTATTTAGTATTTATATATATATATATATATATATATATATATATATGGTTCTTCAGAACTGCTTTATTAGAAGACTTATTCGATTGTCACTGTTTTGTTTGTTCTGTAGGCGGCGTGTGCGACGATGCCGCAGTCAGGGTTGTAGACTCTGTGAGGGCAGGTGCATGTCAGAGCCGAGGGAAGACGGCCATCTTATCCAGGTGCAATTTCGGGGTTTTTAGCGAAGCCGTTCACCTTACGGATGCCAATCCCAACTGCAGACTGCACTTCATCGGCGTGAGTGTGCATGCAGATATACATACGTGAAGACGTGTGGAGCAGGATGAGATTCGTTACACTACCGGTCAAATTTTAGTGAACTATGTTATATTTGTAATCAGTGTCTGTAATGTTGGTGAATCATGCTGCAGTGTATGATTTGATATTTTCCCTCAGGATATAAAGCACATCGGCCTTGACCGCATAATGGACATATGGAACCTGATGCAGCAGCAACAGGAAGGACAAGAAAGACCTCACTGTAAGAATAAGATCATGCACAACGATGGAATGTAATGTATCCATGTTCCTCATGCTGTGGATTTTTTTTCCTACTCCACTCTTTTGGACTGTAACTGGCAGTGGTAGTCCCTGTTCTGCTCTGCCAGCATGGTTAGCGGCGACACCGCGTTTCCACCTGCTCCGGCTTCTGGTTGGAACAGTACGCTGCAGTCTCTCCTCTTTAGTTTAATTTGTCACACAGACCTGTTAATGTGCATGAAATCGGTCCTTCTGACAACAGCGTTGACCTTTCTCTGCTTTCAGACATCAGGGACCGCTTGATCCGCTCGTTTGTCCGTCGGAATGACAACCCCTACTATGCTTTAAAAAAATACGTTGAACAAACGGAAGATAATGACCTCCATGCAAAGCTGACCATCGTGGAAAAGTATCGGAAGCGAATCCCTGAACTGGTGTCGCGGCTGAAGGCCTGTTCTGAATGTGACTTCCACAACGCAGGTACACACACACACACACACACACACACACACACACACACACACACACACATTGGATGTTGCACTTGCTCAGAACGAAGTCTGGAAAAACAAGAACTTACTAAAGTGACTTTCTCAGCCTGTTTTTATGTCCTGCATGGAAAATCTGAAATTAAATAGTGAAATATTGAATATTAGAGACGTGTTAAATAAGTACGTTCCACGGAAATTGTTGACTTTTTTCACATATTTGGGCAAACGTGCAGATAAAGATGCTCAAAAAACACCCTTAAAAAAAAAAAAACCTTTTTTCAATCATTTTATTCAACACAAATGTCAATAAATGCAATATCCTGCTGTGGGAGAAAAAAGAACAGAAACTTTTGTTTGTTTTTAAGCACTTGTGGAAAAACCCCTTCAGTTTTTGGCAGTGCCAGATTCAAATCTTCCCACAGCATCTCTGGGGAATTCAGCTCTGCAGTTGCTTCTTTTTCTCTAATTCTGAAGTGAATTTGTTTATTGTCCAGTTGATGGTTCCACTTTCAGCTCAGCTTCAGTGTGTGAAACAGTGGAGCAAACCCTGAACCCACCAGCATGCTGTGGCCATAGATAACTTCTTTTGTCCAGAGCACATTATCTAAAAGGTGTCCCAAGAAAATACCCCCCCATACCTTTACAATACTCAGATCAGCCCATCTGTCACCATCAACCGCGCCACATTCAGAGTCACTTAAATGACCTTTCTTCCCCGTTCTGACGCTCAGTGTGAACTTTAACAGGTCGTCCACTGGCAAACTGTAGCTTGGCTGTAATGTTCTTTTAATTAAACAACAAAGATTTTATCTTGCCGCACGTTTCACGCGTGTTAAAGCTGTGTTGCCTCAGCAACAGCAACAGTCTGATTTCTGAAGGCCCTTCATGTGTCCTTAGATCTTCTCATGATGACGGCAATTAAATAGCAAAAATAACACAAAACTACCCCAGAGGCTTAAATAAGACACATCACTAAACCAAGGTGGTTAAAACCACTGTCACCACTATATTCTAATTTAATGAAAGCGACGGTGTGATAAATGTAGGCGTGTATTCACTTTTCCATCTGTCAGATTTTTTTTTTTTTAATTTAAAATTTTAAAAATCAACCACCTTCATGCACGATGCCCACGTGATGATGTGTATTTTCTGACTGCTGGAAGCCCCCACCCCCGCACAGGCTTCACCATCAGCAACATTAAATGTGCAGACAGCGTGAGCATCAGCTGGACCCTCAGTTGTTGCTATTTTGAGAAGAAAAAAAAAAACAGCTTGCAGGTGAAAGCGAGCGCAAAATGATTCTTTCACCTTGTGAGCGTGGCGCTTCGTGCACCACAGTGGAAACAAGAACAGCAGACAAGGGTCGAACGGGGGGGCGATCACGTGAGCTGGAACTCCCCTCCCACGTTCCTGCAGGGGGGGAAAAAAAAAAGCAAAAACAAGGCTGATCTTATGTCTTTAAGTATATCACCTTTACTCATGGGCCCTTTTTCCAACAATGATAAAAACCTGTGAGAGTTGGTTGTTCAGATCAAAGTCAGCAGTTTCCCTTTCTCTATTTTTTTCATGATGCGTTTGAATGCCTGAGAAATGGTGTTTTGTTTTGATGAATCATGTTGTCCCCCCCCCCCCCCTTCCAGACTTCATAGTTGGAACTGTCCATAAGGCTAAAGGTCTGGAGTTTGACACCGTGATGATCACTGATGACTTTGCCAAGGCTCCCTGTTCTAAGCACAATCTGCGCCACAATCCAGACTTCTCATTCGGTATGGTGTTTTGGTTTTTGGACCCTTTTTCCAACCTATATTTTAACATTGGTGTTTATTCAAGTAGATCTAGTGTTAGGAGGAAGATTTCGAGCTGGTCTTTTGTGGGGAAAAAGAAGCTGAAAGTGGGAATTTTGTAAATTCGATCTGTTCGTGGTTTTGTTTTTGCTTGTCTTGCTTTAAACAAACTGTTGGCTTCTCCTTAATTCCTGTTTTTTGCACCCCCCCCCCCCCAACAGATAATATCCCTGACGATGAGTGGAATCTGCTGTACGTGGCTGTCACGCGAGCCAAAACTACACTCATCATCACAAAAAACATCCTGCGCATCATCACAATGGCTGGGGTACGACACCGTCTCACACTGTGCATCTCGCTTCTTATTCGGTTTCTGTGCAGTTTCACTCGTGCCTTCGCGTAGACGGTTCATAATGAAATCACAGCCGCACAGTCATGAGAGTAAGTGCACCGTTTACCCCAAAAGCTGTCTCAGTGAAGTAGAATTTCCACAAAAGGAGCCGCACATGTCAAAGAAAGTAGACAACGAGGAACAAAATGATAATGAATAAAAGAAGCATGCAGACAGGAAGCATTCTTGCGCGTTGCTGATTGCTGGTCGCTAGCATACATTCCAGTCTGGTAACAGTCTAATGTGTTTTACCTCCCCCTCACATGACAGCCCTATGCTTTCATTTTAATCACTCAGAAGTTGAGGAAAGTTTAACTCAGGACCCGCCTACTTCTTGTTGCCAGTTCTCCTTTCACCTATTGTCACTTGAAGCCGCACAGCGTCGTTGACTTTCTATAGTCTCTGATCACCACAACGCTGCCTGTCTCTTACTGTGCGGATGCCCCATAAAGAGTTTAAGAAGTATAAATCTGATTACGGGACTCGCTCGGGGCTGAAGAGTTTGTCACAAGAGTATATTGCAAAGAAACAAAAACTTAACAGTATAATGGGAAAACATATACAAACAAAAATCAGCTTTTTTTCAATGCAAAATATTATTTTCATCATAAAATAAATCATTCGACTTTACAATTTCCCCCAGACTGCAGTAAGTTGCAGGATCTTCGATCACTGAAACAGCTGAGAATAAAGTGCTCTGCTACTGGAAGGACATGCAGATAACTGACTGATTAGTTGCTGTATGCCTAAAGCAGCTGCAACAAATGTAACCAAATATAACAAAGGAAATGTCAGGCATTTGCATCATGGGGATGTCTAGGAGAGGGAAGTAGACTTTTCACCATTTTTTTACATATAGAGCAGCAGTATGACTTCATGCTGAGAAAAAGCACTATAAATGCCACGTTTGGAGAAGTTCAGGAGGAGCTGTGCAGAGAAAGCGTGTCGTCACCCTCCTGAAATAATGGCCTGAGTTGTTTTTTTCCAAAAACACGAATAACTGAACCAAATACTGAAAATATGATAGTTCAGGCAAAAATAACCTTTTCGTTGAAAAAATGACTTCAGCCATTGTTTTAGGAGGGTGACGATATGATCTGGTGCTACTGCATGAGGAAATCAGGAAGAGAAGTGTATGGGGGTGGTGCAGGACATGGATGGACAAAGGATGTTGAATATGGAGCTGCCAGGCAGGAGGAAAATATGTAGAACACAGAGGATTCATGGATGTAGTGAAGGAGGACATGCAGAGGGTTGGTGTGGTAGAGGAGGATGTTGGGGATGGGGTGAGATGGAAGCAGATGATGATCAGAAGGAGAATATGATCAGTGTTAAAGAACACAGCTGAAATGCACTAATGGATGAATGTGATGTGGACATAATGTGGACATAATGTTTATGCAGCCAGTACAAAATGATAATCAGAGTGATCAGATGGATCCAATTTGAAGTTTGTTTTTTTTAAGTAATACTACTTTATCACCATCACTCAGAGAAGCTTGACCTCCAGCGTTTCCCATTCCCAGCACAGCTAAACTGAGCAGCTTTCCACTGAGGGAGGCTTTATCGAGCTTGGATTATCTTAAACACAGACTGTCTGCTGCAACTCCACAGTGAACAGTTGGGTTCTCACTGCAGTCGAGTCCAGCTGGTGTGCAGATGTGGGGAGTCGAGCCAGTGAGAAACAAAGAACAAACAATTGCTGTTATCAAAGTTGTGGGAATCATTTGTTGCTGTGAGCAGGTTTTTTGTTTTGTCTTTTTTTTTTTCTTTTTCTCTAGCTTCTTTTTTTGTCTACTTTGGCAGTCTTTGCTTTTGGAAGGAAGTGGTCCATAATAGCGTGCATGCACACACACACACACACACACACACACACACACACACACACACACACACACACACACACACAGGAATGAGGAGAAAAACTGAGAGAAAATGGTATGATCAGAATACGATGTTGATTTCCCCCCTTTGGCTTTTTGTGGGGGTGTTGGATTACCTCACCTTCAGAAGTTTGAAACAGACTATAATTAGTAAAGTCTGTGTTTGCTGTAATGTCTGTGTTTGGGGGTAGGGCCGCAGCTAACTTTTTTTTTTTTTAACAGTTTTAATCTGTCTGCAGTTTTATTTCCCATGAACTATTACACAAAGTGTAACTATTACACAAAGTGTAATAGTTCAGGGTTGTTTGTGTCAAAAAACACACGGGAACGCTGGAGGGGCAGGAACGTGAGCCTTTCTCTCACGTTTGTGACTAAAAACAATGTGAGCAGGCTGTGCAAAACATCGATAGCACAACAGTAACGAAGATGACCCCGTTATCGTAGACGCAGTTTACCCTGAGGCACCGCATGACCCCTCGACCTCCCTGAATTCTGGGTAAATTAAGACTTTTTTTTTGTGACCGCGATATTTAGCCTCTCAGCTCTGTTTACCCGAGCTGAAAATTGTCGCCTTTTGGAGAAACGCCACAGCTGAAGATACAGAGAAAAGCGTGACAGTTACAAAAGCGGATACTGATACAACAGCAGCTATAAACAGTGCAGGAATCTCCCCGCAGCGAGCAAAAAGAGTCGATGACGTCCTCACTGCTTTATATTTTCCACTGTAGTCTCTAAAGTGTCTTTCACTTCTCCATCTGTCACAATATTAGCAAACCACAAATTATGAGCCATGTGTTATGTTTTTGTTGAGTGCTGAGGTAAAATATCTCTGTGACTGATTATTTTTTAAATTAAAATAAACTTCTGATCTTGATATTTGATATTTTGAAGTAAATGCACTGAGACAGCAGTTCCCTGCTGGACTCCGTGTCTGGAGCCACGAGATCCCCGTCGTCATGATTTGCAAACCGTCAGCAGGGGTGTGTGTGCTGGCCTGTAAGGAGAGCCGTGCAGACTCGCCGCTGCTTTGCTCACACGCTCACGGCCGCTGCGCCTCACTGCTGAGTGCGTTCTGACGGCTTGTTTAGCAGCCGTGCAGGATGCTATTTGTGATCATTATCATCACTAATGACAGCATCCTGAAACGCAAGTCACAAAGAACAGGAGTGGACAGCTGAAGCTGTGCAGTTAGATCAGGAAGATCCAAGTTGTGTGCTGCTTGTGTTCGAGGAAATTCCAACAATTTTCCCTCCCGGGTTTGACCCGAAGTGTTGAGTACAATGGTGGGCTTTGTTACCGCTGCTGTGTGCATGCGTGTCATTTTGTCTGTAAACACAATAGCTCAAACGGAATGAATGAATTCTCGTAAAACTTTGTAGGGGTGCAGAGTGGTGTCATGTTAACACTCCATTAAACTTTGGCTCACGTCCACCAGAGTCTTCAAGCCCAACTTAATTATTTATTGATCGAAAATTAACAAAAGGCCTCGTAACTTAGAAACTATATAGAAAGTACCATATAAAGATTTCAAATATGTCACATTAGTCTGCCTTTCTTTCAATCTGACCCCAAAATGTGTTCTATCGTTAAGCAAAGTGTTGCCGAGAGAGAGAATGAGCTGCCTGATGAGTTAGAAATAAACTGCAGTAAAATATTATGTAATAAGCTCAAGTTATTTATGTCCAGTTATTTACAGATCAGTATCCATCGCCTGCTCCTACGTGATGTTTGTATAATCAGAGTAAACGTCTGTCATGCTGAATTTTTACTGCACTACAAACTTCTTAAAGTCCGTTTAAACAGAACAAAGAAAACAAACCATCTGCTGGAAATTGTTCACTGCAGCTGGATTCATTTTCAAAGAGGGACCACATGTAGAAACGAGAATCACATCAAAGGCCAGACAGACGTTTATTAACACGCTTTATTTCGCTTCCCACAAAATGATCCATGCAAAGCTCTCAGACAAAAACCTTTTATTAAGCTTTGTAAAATGCATTCAAGAAATCGATGGATTCAGATTGCTGCTCTGCAGGAAGGGCACCGTGCAGCTAAGGCCTGTTTTACAAGCCTGAACTTGGCAGCCGCTGGCAGGATGGGATATTTATTCATGCCAAACTTTAAGTTTGTTCTTACACGTATGTATACGATTCTGGTCATGCTCAGGCTTACTAAACTCGAAAGCTGCGCTTGTCATACTCTGGCTTGTGTATGCTGCACAAGTCTCAGACACAGATGGGGTCGGGCTGGATTTGGTCTGTGGGTTTTGATTTGACACATGTGCACCATAAAATAGCCATAAAATCGAAATCAGATGTCCTGCTCCTCTTTCTGAGGCAGTTTTGTCCACATTAATCAAACTGTTTGCCATGTCTTCCGGTTACATCCAGGAGTACTTTTTAAAGTCTGAGATGCCCAGTTTGCCGCTGCAGAGCGACCAGCCTCTGCCGTGCTCCATCGCAAACTGCCCCAACTGCGTCACACCCGGCTCAGCCTTCATCATGTGCCGACAACAGATGCGATGTGTAAGTCCGTGTCCGACCCTACTTGGATAATGTTATAATGCCTCCTGCAGATCACATTCTTATGTCCCTCCTTTTACCTTCCTGCAGACCGACGGGTTGTCTCAAGGCGGGCCGCTGTGCGAGAGGTGCATATGGACCCGAATCGGGCCCATCGCCTTCCTCATGACCGAGGACGTGCTCTCAATGGCTGAAATACCACAAAGACTCGACCTGCCAGTCCATCACGCATTTTTCCTGGAGCTTTTTTTCTGACTCTCAGCTTCAAGGAGCTGCAGTAACGCGGTCCTCTTGGGAAACGAAAGCAGGATGCAGATAGCTTAGGATTCATGCTTGGTTAAACAGACTGAGAACTGAAAGCCTGTTTTTGTCTGTTGTGATAATTTTTATACTATTTTTATGTGCATTTCAGATATTTTACTTGAGTATAGCCTCCAACCTTGTGTGACTGTTACTTTAAAAAAAGATTCTGGGCCATTATCTTATTTTGGAAGGACGGCATTAGAAATATTCCACATTGTTTGCAAGCCCATCTGCGACTCTACCGGGATTTGGCTGAATTTTTTTCCCCCCACCAGCCCTTCCTTTCTGGAGGCACTGCCAGACAACAACTTCACTACTGCCAAGAATCCACATGCAGACGAGTGATTTGAACATTAATACATGAAGCGTACTAAAGTGTGATGTTAAGTTTAAGACAAAGAATGCAGAATGCATGTAGTTAACCTGTTTTAGAATGTTTTGTTTGTAATCTGACTTTGAGCCCATCTGGTTTGTGTTCACTAAGCAGTGACAGAGAAATATAACAGGAAATTTCAGCTGTTGTACTGTTTTGGTTTTTTTTCATCAAGTTTACTTTATGACCTTTGAAGTCCAACAACTTCCAGATGACCGGAGTGAAGAAAAAGGGGGGGAAGACATAATTCAAATGTACGTCTGCATGCAGTATGAAGTACTGAAGTACTTCACTTATCAGCTTTTTATGGACAACAACAGGAAACACATTTAGGAAGAGCTAATGTCACCGAGTGCCGTGACTGTTGACGCACCTCACAAGTGAGATTACTGTGGAAATCGGGTTATCGGGTTGTTTCTTCCATCCACTCAGCACTTTGAGGTCACTTATGAGGTAAGATACTGCAAAGATCTTATCGTTTGCACGGTAGAACAAGGTGCTGTTCGTAAGAAAAAATGTGACATTAACAGAATAAGCCTACAGCATTTAAACATCTAGCAGGTTTGCCCGGTAACAGCACATATTTAGTCATGATTTAGATACTCTTGATTGATGTGCAGCACAAAAAAGAAAAAAACTGGTGCAACCACTCAACGGTCACCGTTGCAAATGATAACCCCTGCTGCACGGTTGACGTTTATGCTGCTGTAGAGCTGCATAAAGAGAAGACTTTCATGTTCTATATTTAGATTTTCTCTGTGGAGGAGGAGCAGGTTGCGGTGGGCCTGCAGGTGTTAACTACCATGTGCACTCATATGCAGTGCGCGTCGTGGCTTGTTCCTTATGTTTTTGCTGACAGCTGTGCCGCCGGCTAAACTGAACTAATTTAGATATCATCGCAATTCGTGGTTTTAACACAGGAAATCGGTTCCTTCACAGATGTGTTACATGCAGAGGAACAGGCTGAAAATTAAGAGCTGCTAAAAAAAATAAAAAGGAGGTAAACACTTTAAATAAAATGCTAATCGAATCTTTTTTCCTTGTTTAGTCAACTAAGAAATTAGTCGCCGGGAACATCTCTCGCCCCAACGTTCTGGGGACGTGTGCTAACCAGCTGTCTGTGATCCTGAGTCTGAAACTGGGGAAGATGCTAGTGTTGTGGAAAACATATTTTTAGAAACTGGATTGATGACATCCTGTTTTGTTCAAGTACCGAAGAAGTCAACACCATCAGAGCCTCATGACTGTCGACCAGCTGCCCTGATATTACGTGTGCTGAAGATGCTGTCTCGGCCCACTTGAGACCACAGATGAAAACATCTGTTGACCCTCTGCAGTTTGCATACAGACCAAATCTGGGAGTTGATGATACAATCGTCTACATGCTACAGAGAGCTTACTCTGCTCTGATTTGATAGTCAGGTAACAAGGGGAGAGGAATCAGGTGAAGGGAATTAGAACCAAATACAAAACATGAGAGTCAAGAGACTGTCAAAATAAGACGGGCTATAACTAACACAGAGACCAGAACTAAAACATACGAAATTGACACAAATACAGAAGATAAACAATATGGAGCTGAGATAGAAGGGCTCAGATGGAGACTTGACAAGAAACACAGGGAGGGTAAGGATGGACTGAAACTCCTGGAATTAACACAATCATTACAAACAAACAAGACAGCAAAAGAAGGCGAAACTAAAACTATGAAAACCTCAGTGATGCCCTGGTCCTGATCTGGAAGGAGATCCCCCAGGACACCACCTGTCGTCCCATTAGGAGCCCCGATGGTGTCCGGCATCCGTACACACACACACACACGGAGGCCATACAAACGACTGACTCTCCTGCCACATCATTTTTTCACTTTGATTTTCAGGGTGTATTTGAATTCAGCCTCTGTAGGCTGATCATTTTAATTTCCATCAAATAATGTGGCATCATTTAAGCTAGCCCTGGAAAAAAATAGAATAATATAATATCACCAAGTTTATCCTGGATTTTAAGGATAAACAGTGCCATAGCACCAGAGGTTGAGTCAAAGGAATGACACCATTAAAGTTCCTTTATTTGGTTTCAGCTCCTTTTATTTGAATCTTGAGATCTGTTAATACAAAAATTTCAGTTTCAAGTTCTTGAGTTAAGCAAATACTGTCATTAATATCAAGCCAGTCATGCTGATTTGGGATGATGCCCGTGGAAGATGAAATGGAGTGAGATGATGCCCCTGGCAACACTACGTTGCTGGGTACTATAGGGTACAGCCTCTACAGGTCCAGTCCAGATGGGCCAGGATTCACAGGCCTCACGCTGTCTGCTGTCTGCACCGGGACGTCCTTTATTAACTTCCTGAGACAGAAAAGGGACAATCAGGTACAATCAAGTATGTAGAATGTTCACCCAAGCACTCTGCCATCCAGACATTTTTGGTTTTTACCTTTTATACACAATGAGGACAATCCCGATCAAAGAGCAGCTCATCAGCCTTAAAACAGTGGAGACGGCTCCCACTGTTGCTGCTTTCACAGAGTCTGCCAGTAAGAGAGAAAATCCTTAAGGTAAAACTCTCCCCTTGTACTCACAATTCTCAGTTTCTCCACAGAAAACAAAGACGTATCAAACGATGGCTTCAGGTCTTCTTGGTGAATCTTTGAGGTGCTTTGTCAAAGCATTTTAGCCACAATTTTTAAGTTAGAAAAAAAAAAAGTCCTCAGAACATCAAAGAATAATGATGGATGGAGTTTAAGCTTTTTACCGTGTGTGATTGCCTCTGTGCTCTTTCTTTCACCAGTCACTGATGGTGAAGCGCTTGCACTTGGCATCATCTCAGTGGTGGAAGTTGCTGCAAAGAAGAAAAAAAACCCCTCACTTCTGAGTTGTTATTACTAAGTTATTACTATTGCTAAAATCTTGACTACATTTTCTATGGTTAAGGCTTACTAAGATGTACTACAAATTCTGCTTCTTTTGCTGCACCCTTGCTTCTCCTCCCATCACCCTAATTAGCAAAACAAACTCATAATAAGAGTTAAGAGTAGCATGCTGGGATATGGATGTCATGCTCGTGTTTTAGCCCATGTGCCGGGTCATAACAATATGCTAGCTGGATAGAGAGACATCACCTCGCTTGGATATCTTTGATCTCAATAAATAAGGCTTACGTATACACTCGAGCCTGTACTCGGCCCCCCGTGGAACACCGTCAATGTGCTTGCATTTCATGAAGTTTGAGGTCCCCATCTTCTTCATGTAAAATTCCTTACATGTGTAGCTATAATTGCTGCTAATTTGGAAACAGGCTGTTGGTGGAGATTTAGTAAAATTCCTTTGAGGATTTTCTGGACACGGACAGCTGTTGTTGTCTGTAAGGAACATCAAGATATAACCAAATCATCACATGGAAGCAGAGATCCGCACACAGATGGGTAACAATGTGCCAGCTGGATAGAGACATTGCTTCATTGAGTCCTCAAGACATATATCAATAAATAAGGCTTACATATACACTCGAGTGTGGGCTCGGTCCACTGTGGAGCGCCTCCAGTTGCCTCGCATTTGATGAGATTTGAGGTTCCCGGTTTCCTGGAGTAACCATCTTTACACTGGTAGCGAAATCGGTCACCAATGTGGAAACAGGTCTGTGGTGGAGGCTTAGTTAAACTCCACTGAGGAATTTCTGGACATGGACAGCCGTTAACTGTAAGAAAAAAAATGAATGCTTTAATAAAGATGGCACAAGATCACTTCATTGTTTGCTGTCTCAGCAGTTTTACTGGACTTGTTTCTTTTGAGGATGTTTCACCTCTTATCTTCAGGTCTAAAACCAAAAGTCCCACGTATTTAAATCCTAGTGGGGGTTGTTTCCTTTGGAGGTGGTGATTGACTCGATATTAATCATGTGCGTCATCACATGAGCGAAAGTGTAAAAAAAGGCGTGGGTCGTTATCACCAGAGGTTTTGGATGAAACCACTGTGAGACCTAGCCCCTCCCACTGTTGGACCTCTGCCACATATTTCAAATTTAACGAGGGTGTCTACACCCAGTAACATGAATGTGCCATGGGCTTCCCAGTGCAGCCAGCCTTTCCGTGGAGGAAGTGGAAAGTAAAGCTCTTGGCTCCTTCAAAAGGATAGCACCTAGCCACGGGCACAGATATGTGGATGACACCTGGGTCACAATCAGAACCAAAGAGGCAGAAGTCTTCAGTGAGCACATCAACTCAGCGGATGAAAACATTAAGTTCACCAGGGAGGATGCCAAGGATAATAGGTTACTGTTCCTGGGCTGTGCTGATCTCACTGAGGAAGATGGAAGGATTAACATTGAAGTTTACCAGAAGCCCACACACACAGACCAGTACCTACTCTTTGGCTCCCACCACCCACTGGAACACAAACTTGGGATGATCAGGCCTCTGCAACACCATGCAGAAAAAACCCTCTAAGGCAGACGGGGGAAGAAAAGGAACACACACAAGTAAAGAAAGCTCTTAAAACATGTGGTTATCCCAAGTGGGCCTTCATTAAATCAGCGAAGATCCAAAGGAAGGAAGGTCAGATACCAATTTGGGAGAAAGAGACTGACAAACAGAACAACAGTGTCATCCCTTAGCTAGCAGGTTTGTGAGAGAAACTCAGGAGAATGAATGTTTATTTTCTCTTGATCTCAAGTTGGGGGGGGGGGGTGGGGGGATGTGGTTAGTCACGACACTGGCTATCTATAACAACATCTCACCTGATACAGATCGGTTGACATTAGTAACACAGTGCAAGCTCAATGGCAAAAAATGCATGGGTTTAAACTTTTTACCACGTCTAGTGGACTCTGTGGTGTTTCTTTCCTCAGTCACTGATGATAAAATGCTCACATTCTGCTTCACGTCCCTGATGGAAGTTGCTGTTGACAAGAAACAAAATCACCCGTGTTAATATTACTAAAGCCTGTTCCTCTCTGTGATTTGGAGCATCCTGGGTGTGGATGTCTACACTCATGCATGGACAATGATGGCAGGGCAGAAAAGAAGAAGACTTCTTTAATGCACTTTGCTATACATTTAGAATTAATATAACACATGTCTAATAAAACCTGGAAATACTGGGGGATTTTCATGTACTCTGTACAGGGCCACGGGCTTTCCTTGCTATTCATGGTATTTATCATGGTATTTACAATGTCTTTTATTATATAAATAAAATTGAATTGAATTGTTTCTTATAGAACGATCAGTCGATCTGAGCTGTGCATTTGTGAGTGAGCCCTAAGCAATGCACTAGAAGTTAGTATTTCATGTATTTCACTGTTTATATATATATATATATATATATATATGTAAACTGTGACATTGCTTCATTGAGTCCTCAAGAAATATATCAATAAATAAGGCTTACATATACACTTGAGCGTGGGCTTGGTCCACTGTGGAGCACCGTCAGGTGCCTC
>JAVDPK010002140.1:468832-478966 GCA_034780415.1 Cichlasoma orientale
CCACTGAGACGTCAGCTCAAACGTACTTTGACTTACTGTAATTATGTGACTGTTTGTCCTATCAGAAAAATTCAAACGGTTTCTGAAAGCTGAGGAATTGAGCTTCACACCCAACATTAGAGTTATTACGGTAATTGTCGCTGGAAGTCCGCGAACAGTGTGAAATTTGATATACGTTCTGTCGCCGACAACAGGTTTGGTGCTAAAGGGTTAAACATAAAGCCAAAGCTTGGATATGCTTAGCTTAACACTAAGACTGACAAAAGGAGGAAACTGCTAACGTGGCTCTTTTCAAATTAAAAATATATATGTCAGCATGCACCGTGAAAGTTCTCCAATAAGAAAGCTGCACCTGACCGCCCACTGTGACTTCCTGTTGTTACCGTGAGGTTACCAAAAAACTGTTCAAGCTGTAACCCTGTGAGATAAAACCACAAGTTTGAACATGAACACGTGAAGAAAGCAAATCTCCCAAATTGTCTGAAATATTCTTTGAAAAGATGAGCAGCTGTATTGTAATCATCTCTTTCCATGCAAATCAGGACACTCCGCTTAATGGCTGTAGTCTGTATTCACTGCAGCATGGTACATATTGGTACATATGGTGTGAGCACAGTGGAAGTGATGCACACGCTTGATAAAGATCATCTCAGTGTACAGACTGAGATGATCTTCAGCGTCCTTCGGGGTAAATGAATCAGAGCCATTACCACATTTGGGACATACACGCGTCAGTCATTAATAGTGAGTCCTGTCCTCTCTAACGCAGTCAGAAAGGACCGGATGAATGCTGTGTACCTCATTTGTCCTTTTTAAAAGAGCATTACCTCAGTGGTTCATCTTCAGAAGACGGTCCTGGGAAATGACCCTGACTGAAATGATCTTGATTTCCTAGAATGCCAAACGTATGATGGCTAAAGCCAGGTTGTTCTTCTTCTCGAGCGCTTTGTTCTTTTGTAGCCACCAGCATCAGTCAGTTGGTTTTCATAAACAGTGTAATAATTTATTTTTACAAAGGAGAAATGAACTTATCTTTGGAGGTCACGGGGGAAAAATCCACCATAAAACATATTGAAACAATACTGGCTTTGTTTAGTTTGTTGTATTTTGTTCTTCCTGTGCATAAGTGATGCAACATTCTCACATTTGTAGGGATCTGTAGGGAAGCCTGAAACTCATCTGTTTCCAGAGTTGTGCCAAATGCAACTTTTTGAACAGGAGAGCACTGTTCCTTAGCCAGGAGAGTAAAATGTTTATGGGTGTTTTGGTGTGCCTTCATTGAGAAACAACAGTATTGCTTACCCAACAAACAAATATCAGGATAGAGCATTTGGGTGCAGCCTTAGCTGTGCAAATGTTCAACAGTCATATTAATAAAAACAGACGGGATGGTGCTGCGGGAATACATCCTGAAACCTCGAAGTGAGTCAGCATTTTTCACTTCCAGTTTGTCTTAAAATAGGTTTTTTAAATGTTTGTTTGGTTAGATGCCTGAAATAAGGGTGGTGGCTAACATGAGCTTTAGTTATTTTCTACGACACAGAATTCATGGGTAAATGTGTCGATTTGAAAGCCATTATGTGTCTCAGAGAAGGCATGTCTTGGGAAAAGTGTGGAGATGTGCCGGCAGCAGCTGCTGGCGCCATCATGTCGAATGCAGGAGCCTCGCGGGGGTGATGCCACCATGGTGTAGTTCATTTGTAGCCTGACCTTAGGATTAGACTTCTTCTTGTATTTATGTTTCAAAAAATATGCTGCAAAAAATGTACTGCAGCGCTCTGAATGCAAGAGCTCGTCAAAAAAGCATTCTAGGACTTGGAGGAAATTTTTTTTTAAAAATGATGCAACTGGTGGGTTATGCAGCCTGCTACAGCCTGACATTAACTGTCCCTCTCTTCTGCAGCTGTGGTGGATCTGAACGGACGTTATTTCGGCGGGCGAGTCGTCAAGGCCTGCTTTTACAATCTAGACAAGTTTCGTGTTCTGGACCTCGGCGAGCAGGTTTGAAGGCACCCTGTGAAGCTGAGAGAGCACCACCACACGATGAACTTACATCATCTCCCCACATGTACATAAATTTTTTTATATTTCCTGAGCAGCAGTCTGTGTAGTGGTGCAGGTCTGTATTGTAGAATATCATTTTTTCCTGTGATTAAAAAAGACCTTTATGTAAAAACCAAATAAAGGGTATCAACTGTATTGACGGTTTTGTCATTATTACATTCAAATGTATTTTTTGGTTTTAAATCTTCATTAGCAAATACGGCAAAGCTGATTGTTCGTGCTGACTGGCCTCGTGCTTTTGAGTGTCAAAATGTGAACGCTAATATAATGAGAAGTTAAACTCTATAAACACACACACACACACATCCTGTGATGGAGTTGCTCCACATATCCAAGAAGCCTAGTTTCCCTGTCTGAATTTTGCCTGACATAATACTGATTCCTCACAAGTGCTAACACATCCCCAGAGAACCATGGTCTTGGTTTAGCCTTATTGGATTATAGGAAGGGGACTGGGACAGTGAACGCAACCCCAGCCTCATTCAGAACTTATGTAAGTGCGCCAGAAAGGGCCCTGGAGGTTCCAGTGAAAAACGTCAGGAGGGATCCCACTGGAGAAGGTTTAAATCAGATCAGGGTAACAGGTTGGACGGAGAAACAGAAGAGAGACCCATTTAGAAGATTTAATTATTGCACACATTGAGGGTTGCAGAGGTCAAAGGTTGAGGAAATGGGAGTCAACGGGCACAAGCTGAGGAGTAAAAAATGTTAGATCAGCTATTCTTGTTGCGTAAAATCAATACTATAATTAAGTTGAACAGCAAAATGTTACAAAAGAAAATGCACAATTCCTTAATTTGATTTTAAATGCTGATAAAATGACTAATAAAAATATACCTAAATGAGCAAGTGTACATTATTCACTGGCTTTCAGTGAGCCTGTAGTAGCAGTAAGTGCAGACTGTGTGTGCATGAGTATAAACAGGAGCTGGACTTGATGTTGAGAATGTGTCCTGAGCATGCACAGCAGATTTTTGTGTTTGTATGAAACTGTGAACCTATCAACAGTGCACTTTAAGAGACCTCATAGGGGGGAATAAGACACTGTTTGCTGATGGTGGTTCCTGTAGTAGAGTGCACACAAACACACACAATGTACCAAGGCTGAGTATTTATTGCACTTGGTCCGGTACGATTTCACCATGGGCCATTTGCTGCAAGTCATCTCCCTGTACTCCCTGGATTCCTGTCCCAGTGTAAATGATGTAACATGGCTTGAATGTGAGTCATGTCCCGTATGTGGTATGCACCCGAACAGCTATCAGGTCGCCCGCTTCTTCGGCAGTGTTCTTCGTCACTCTCAGATTGCGTAAGGAAGTACGTTACTGCTTACATGTTGGCCGTGAGTGACATAATTAGAAAGGACCATTTATGCTTTTGAAGTTATGCTGATGACAACTGTACAAGTCTGATAACAAGATATTATTTTCGATTCGGACCTGAGCTTTAAAAATAATCCTTATTTGTCTTATATTGGGCCGCCTCTCAGTTCATCCACAGACTTTTAAGCCCGTTTTCTTCTGATTGGCTGCCCCTCACAAACAGAAGGTTTAAACAACAAGTGAGTGGGACTTCTGTTCGCACAGGCAGGATGCTGTGCATGAGATCCACCACATCAAGCATATCTGCTCTCTTTTACATCATAAAAACAAAAACCTGAATGCTCAGGGCTTGGTCCAAAACTGCTGCTAATTCCCTTGTTAAGTACATGCCTTCGGGTACACTGGGATCATCTACTTTACCTGTATTGGAGGGTCCCTAAAGAAAATCAGGTATGCATCCGCAATGACGAGCCAAAGCTGTGGAATACTTTACAGACAGTTAAGCAATGTGTCTGAATAGTTTTTAAGGTATTTAGAAAATGAATGCCTTCACTTTCTCACAGTTTGATGATGAGAGTACCAGTCCAGGGAGCATATGGCTAAGGGCTGACCGCTTCCATGGCTGTACAAAATAGCCTGCAGTGAGATCATTACAGTCCTGACCTTGCACCTTTGTGCTAGGGGGCACAGTTTGACATCATAGTCCAGTAGTGTAATAAATTTAGTGACGATGCCGTCCTTAGTTACAGTTGCTGGGCGAAGCTGTTGAGCCACCCCTCATTTCTTAATATTTTGTGAGGAAAATAGTTGCAGTATCTCCATGTAAATGTAAACATACATGGAAATACAATATATACTGCAAAAACTGAGTTTGCACAATTCTAAGGAGCTTGAAAGTCACCTGTTTTTCTTCAGCACAGCCCGAGTTCTCTCAGGTAAGCTTGCAATTTATTTAAATCTTCTTCACGATGTTTTCCAGGATGTTGGCTGCCTTTTGTTTCACTCTGTCTGAAAAATGCAGCTGTTGACAATGAGATGCTTTTTTGCACTGCGGTCAAAATCTGACGGTACTTTTCTGTGTTCATAATTCCACCAATGTTGTTTTACAGATCCCTGTAGACACTCACTGTTGTACCTCTCTCCTGACCTCCTCTGTACTTATTGATGGTGATGTGAAGCTAAAAATGTCAAATTTGGATTCATCCCTCCATCAGAACTGTTGCCGCTGATTTTCAGTTCTTGTGTTTCCCTTAAGAATGGCCTCTTTACAGCCACCCTTCCACTGAGACCATTTCTGATGAGGCTTCAGTGAACAGTAGATGGATCAGCTGAAGGTCCGGATGTGTCTCTGGTCCCGTGTCAAACTCTGTTATCTTTTGCATGTGTTTTTACGACAGGCTGCTGGTAACTAATGGGTTCTTTGCCAAGTTGTCTGTGTGGACACAACACTGGTTCATCCCCTTTTTTTAATGCTTGAATGATTCATAGGTCAGTGTTAAGTGGCTTAACAAACTAACAAAAATCATCATTTCTTCTGAAAATGATCAGGGACGAGGACTGGACTGAAAATGAGCGATAAAGCAGCCGATGTCCAAAGGCTGGAGAAGGATTGCTCAAGACCACTTCAAAAAAAAGTCTGGCTCCGTGGAAGCAATGAGGGGGCGGCTCAAGACTCTTGCGTGCTCTAATGTCACTGCTATGTGTTGGTATAAACAGAGCTGCCAATGAATGATTTCCTTTTTCATTCAGTTGCTGTTAGCTTGTGGGCCGCACTTTGAGAACGCGGACGCAATGGCTTCCATACTACCCTATTATCACAGAGGGTGGGCTTACTTATGTCTCCTAGAGTGTCCAAAAGTAGAATGGGAGACAGAGCCTTCAGCTATCAGGCCCCCTCTCTCCCCCCAGGTTGGATTTAGGAGATAGGCATCCTCTCTACTTCTAAGATAAGGCTTTAAACTTTCCTTTTTGATAACGCTTAAAAAGTCAAGAGTGGGTCAGGTTACCCTGAACTGTCCCTCAGTTATGCTGCCGTAGGCTCGGGCTTCAGTGACCTCGAATGATGAACTGATCACCTCTCCTCCCCTTCATTCCACGCATTCACACCCACACAGACACACACTCAGAGGCACACACCAAACAGCTCAGTGTTTATTGTTTTATTGTTCCTTTGTCTTCCTGCTCCTCTCTCACCTTTCTGTCTGTGCGTTCGTCATGGCAAACAGGAAGTTTTTCCTCTTGCTTAGGGGGGAACGGAATACACAGAACTGCCCAAAGTGAATGCTGCCAATGATCCAGTAATGACTCCTGAATACACGTCTGTAAATGTGACACATCAAAAAAAAGTTGTCCTTCTGTTCATCACTTTCTGCAGATTTCCATCCTAAAACTTGATTACAAAGCAGGAATCCCTTTGTGTCCGGAAAGATGCCAATCAAAGAAAACTGCATTAAAGACAAAAGGCTTAATCAAGAGTTCCCCTCAAAAATAAGGTTTTAATTACCGCATATATGCAGCCCGAGCCCCATTTGGATTAACAGCTATTTTTATGGAAACTCATTCCGAGACAGACAAGCAGTTTACTCTCCTGAGACAAAATACCGTCTATATCACTGTCACTGTCCCTGCATGCTGTATGGAGTTTGATAGTAAATGAAGCCACGGCAGGTTTCAGTTTAGTTTGTTAAATTTAGCTTTTGTTTTCCCAATACTCACGTTTCTCATCTGTTATTTAAAGATCGATCCTGCTCATTTCCAACTCTGTATCTTTATTCTTGACCATTTTTACTTTATACTAGGCCCCTTAGGGTGCAGCCCCTCAATTCATCCATGTTTTAAACCAACTTTCTTCTGATTGGCTACCTCCTGCAAACAAAAGATTGGATGAACAGCAGGTGGGTGATGGCGCATCAGCCCAGCTTCCAGGTTCAAGCGTCTACCGCAGTGACTGTCGTCTTTTTAACGTGTTCTAATGTACAAATAAATATTTGAACAGATATTAAGCTTAGGATAAGGTCTTTTTCATATCAAGTAATCCACATCATAGAGCAACATATTAACGACTAACCCCACTCATACTCAGACGCTTTCTTGGCTGAAGTTTGGTCTGTTTTTGGTGTCCTCAAAATGAGCTTTTATTGAGAACAGTCCTTATCTCACATCTCTGTGCTAATGTGCTTATATTAGCCTAACTATAGCTCTAGCCACCAGGTAGCACATCAGTAAACTAACCAGCTCCACTACCCTGTCTTTGTGTATGTACAAAGTTACACCTAACTTCCTGCTAACTCTGTTAAACCTTATAAATCCCCTTTTTCATGGATCCCTGGAAGTTAAACTTCCTGCCTCTACAAATTGTGGAACAATTTCAGAATAATATTCCTCAATATGAAATTGTGCAGACTTTGGATATCTCATCATCTACAGAACACAATGTCATCAAAAGATTCTGAGAATCTGGAGAAATCTGTGTTCACGGGACAAAAGAATACCGCATGTCTATGATCTTTGTGCCTTCACTTCCAGAAATTTCTGTATGTGAACACAGTCGCAGAGCCGTCCACAAAGGCAGGCTGATGCTCTGTGCTGCAAAGAAGCAGCCATGGACGCAGCCGTCTTCTGTGGGCTGAAGCTCATTTAAAACTGAGGCAAAGTGGAAAATTATACACAGCTTTTAGAGCAGCATATGCTCCCATCCAATGGATGTCTTTTTCAGGGAAGGCCTTGCATATTTAAGCAAAACAATGCTAAACCGCATACTGCAGCTGTTACAACAGCACGGCTTCATAGTAGAAGAGTCCAGGTGCTGAACTGGCCCACCTGCAGTCCAGACCAACTGTTAGTGGTGACCCAGGCTCTGCTGAGCAGCTAGAATCCTATATCAGACAAGAATGGGGCAACATTCCTTTGCTCATATTGACAAAAATGTCAATATGAGCATTCGCTATCAGAACAGTTTATATGCTTATATGACAGAAAATAAGGAAAAGCATCACAGTTCCTTTAATTCTGACTAAGCCGGGTGTGACCAGTGGCACTAAAAACCAAAGACAAACAGAAACCCAGTGTTACAGTCAGTGGAAGGAGTGCGATAATATTATCATCTAAAATCCCAGAACGCTGTCAGTGCTTATGCAAACATTTAAATATGTCCTGCTTTCTTTCTCTGAGGCAAAAATTTTATTTTTGTTTCACAATCATTTGACCTGAACACTCTCACCTCACACTGCAACATGTCTGAATCCTCCAGGTACAGTTCACAACCTGACCCCGGATAACTCTTAATCAACTTGGATTTTCATTACATAAATAAATAAATAATAAAAATCGGTGTGGCATTTGAATATCTGTGATGGATCTTCTGCAAGCATTATGTTCAGTGGTGTCCCTTTGTTTGGGAGGAAAGAGTTTGTCACTCTGATTCATAAACGCCATTCAGTAACCGGGACAATGTTGGGAATGACATAAAGAATCATGGCTGCTTTTGGGAAAAGGTTGGAAAGAGGTCAGGAGCAGTGCGAGCTCAAGATGAGGCAATGAAGGAATTTCAAAATTATAATGTGGCATTAAAAAAAAAAAGATGTTACATCGCTCACAGAACAATAATTTAAAATAAATGAAGCCATTATGAGGTCAGCGAGGAGAATCATAAACTGCCTGCTGAAAGCTTTTAATCTGTGACGTTTTATAGTCGCAGTGTAATGGATCTGTGTGTGTGTGTGTGTGTGAGCGCGTTCAGCTTTTCTGGTCTCTCCCTTTGCAGACTGTTGTTATACTGATCAGGCTTAAGTTGCAAAGCAAACAGCAACACGAAGAGCGGCAATATTTACTTAGACTGTTTGGAATGAAAGCTGTGAAAGCAAGAAAACGCGTTTAATTTAAAAAAAATATATAATAGTGTTGTTTTTTTTAAATGCACGTTTTTAAAACATTTTAATGTCATTATTATTTTTTACTTTAAATGAGCTCATTAAACCTCTCCAGCTTCTTCACCTGTTAACCAAACCCTCTCTAAGCCGAATATCATTTGTTGATCAGTCTTGATTTTTCCGCGGCATTTCCCTTCAAATGACTTTACTGCACTATAAAATAAAAGCGTGCTTGGTTAATGCGGGCTTTTGTTAAATCCACTTTATGTATAATGATACCCATTGTGACTCAGTGGGACGGCCCAGTATGAGGAAGCAGAGCGAGGTGATGTGAGGTTCTGCACGTCTCTTCTAGGGTTGGTTTCACACATCTTTAGACTGAAGAAAGTAGCTGAGATTTTGTTGGGGGTTGCGAGTGGACGTGGGGAACGTGGGGGGAAAAGAAAAATCATCTTTACCACAAAGGGCGCAGACGTGGAAGCAATTAAAAAAAAAAAAATCCGATTTCAAACGTCAAATCGTTTTATTTTGAAATCGCATTTCGTTTGTTTGTTTGTTTGTTTTTTTAAGTCAGAAAAACACACAAAAAGGGAGTTTCTGTTGTAGAAACAGTTTATCATAATTATCCTAAAAAAAAAAGACATTCAAAAATAATAAATGCACAGAAATATATTTTTAAATGCTATAAATGAGGCTGCACATTAGACCAAGACGAAATGGAGATTAAATGACAACACTGCATTTTTAACATGGTAATTAAAAAAAAACTACAACACAAAAGCTTCGGGAATATTTAAAAATCAGTCTTAAATGAATTAAATGGAGCTTTAATCACTATATAGGATACTAATTATACCCGCTGATGTGATAGTTGCTGAAAATAGAAAGCAATGACTAATATAACAGAGAATACAGCCTGTTTGAGAATTATTGCACTAAATGCCGGTAATGAAAAAATGCCGGTGATGAAAAAAATGGTTACATGTGAAGTGATGTTACACGGATCGCCACAGAGAGGCGCTGTGGCCGTTTCTTTGTGTGTGTGTTTGTGTGCGCGTGTAGTATGTGTGAATGTACGTGCCTGCGCGCGCACGCCCGACGTGACGTTGCGTGCCGGCCGCGCGGGCGGAGTTAAATAGCGGATGTGTGCCACAGACCGGCAGATTAAACCCGGCTCTACTCCGGTTCATATGCTCGACAGTCTCTGAAAGGAAGAACCGCGCTTCAGTTTTAGAAAGCCTTCGTATCTTTTAAGTCTTTTTATCGACCGGATTTAAGCGTCTCAGTTCTCGTTTCTACTGTACCGTTTGTAAGGCCCAAAGGAATGCCCAGAGAGCTCACCCAGAACAGGATCCAAAAGATCTGGGTTCCCACAAAGGATGACAGGCGGAGAGGTTGGTATCTTATGGTTCCCTCAGTTGTTACTTAATAGAAATAATAATTGGTGTTTTTAGATGTATTTCCACGTATTAACAGACAGTCTGTGATGGGCTGGGCTTAACGGTAATCGACCTCATTTCTTTCCCTTCTTTACTGACGACATGTGACTACGGTGGTCAGTATTGCTGTTAGGAGCTTCTTTGGCTTCACCTGGTTGCCGCTGTTGCTACAAAGCAGCCGCAAAATGTTACTTCTGTATCTGAATCTCAGTTTTGTGAGGATATTGAGTTTTTGGTGATGCTTTGCACCTGCCGCCGTATGCCGGTCTTTTACCGAGTCGAAAGACCGGCATGATTCATTCGTTGATTGGTGGTCTTGCTCAGCACGTGCAACACGTCACAACTCCCTGTAACTTGAGCGTGACGAGCACTGTTGCCAACTCTTCAGTAAGGAAAGTGGCTATTGCTATGTGTGTGTGTGTGTGTGTATGTATATGTATA
>JAVDPK010002140.1:487974-506905 GCA_034780415.1 Cichlasoma orientale
ATCCAACATCAGTGTGTGACCTCACAAATGTGCTTCTGGAAGAATGGTCAAAAATTCCCATAAACACTCCTAAACCTGTGGAAAGACTTCCCAGAAGAGTTGAGGCTGTTATAGCTGCAAAGGGCCGACATCATATTAAACCCTATGGATTAAAAATGGGATGTTACTCAGTTACATATGCATGTGAAGGTAGATGAGTGAATTCTTTCGGCAGTGTAGTGTATTTAAATTTAGTCACTCAGCCAATGTAATTTAACATATCAGCATGTTTTTCAGAATAATAGCAATAACTATTGGCTGACATCTCTCATCTTTATGCAGCTATTTTAAGGGGCTTTGAATACTCATTCTGTAAGAGACACCCAAAAAAATTCAAATCCAACGACTTGTTCAACAACAGGAGTCAAACAAAAGCAAGACGACCTCGACACATTCAAGCAACACATCTGGACGACCCAAAGAGCAGCACAGTCAGAGCGTCCCTGAGGACAGGATTCATAACAATACAGAAAAACGACACTTTGGCACCTAAAGAAAGAGGCGGGCCGACGGCAGGAAACGGCTCAACAATGACTGGAGATAAAAGCTCAAATCTGCACAGACAAATGTTTTGTCAGGAGAGCACTCAGTGCAGGCAGCCTGGCTGTCTGCATCGTTCTGTCACAGCTGAAGTTGTGTGCAACTGCTTCTTGCTTTCAGCACATGAATGAGTTCTTCTCGTTGATCTAAGCGTGCAGCACGCTAATGATTCACCTTAGTGTCAGGGCCAGACATCAAAAAGCTTCTAAGCGTGTCTCAGCCGTCTTCAGATGCCTCTGGCTGCTTATTTGTGCAGTTATTTTGAAGCATAATTTAAAATGACTTCAGTTTCAGCGGCCACAAAACTGCACGTATGTCTTCTAGAAGTTATACTTCCACCACCACCTTTGCATGCCAGAGCTTCTCATTAAAGTCTGCTATCACCTATAAAATTATTATTCAGCTCATGTCACTATTTTAAATCTGTTTGAGTCTATGTACCAAAAATCATTATTTGTGCAAGTGACACAATATCTCCATTGAGTTCAGACCCAGTGTGAGGTCTGTCTCCGGCTAATTTCTGTGAGCAAATGATTCGCGAGTTTTATTGCCTCCTGACTTCTGCACGTGCTTCCACAGGACTGAATATTTTGGCTTAACTGCCGCTCAGCAAAGGCATCCAGTTAAAAACCAAGTCATTCACAGTGTGCAGCCATAGTATATTGTACATTTCCACATTTTCATTTTACGTTCCTCTAATGATGATTTGCATCTGCATGATATTTCTTCCGTTACCATCACGTTAAAATTAGAAACAAATACTTTTTTATTTATTTTTATTTGGTTTTATTGATGTGGTTGATAAGTGACTGAAGTTCACTGTAATATGAGTTAAACATTCATCGTGCTAGATGCTTCTCTTTTCCTTTTTTAATCACACTAAAGGCTCTCTCTGCTTCACGCCACTATATTTGCCAGCTGGATGTGGTATTTCCCCACGTCTGAATCATGGGCAGACTAAGTGTTTTGGCTCTGTTTGGTCGTCCTGTGGGCAGAGTGGCTATGTGACTGCTGTCAGGTACACCACTTGGTGCTCCGCCTCACTCTCTCTCTGGCTCTCTCTCTCACTCACTCACTCACTCACACACACACACACACACACACACACACACAAGCTTCCTCTGCACTCAGAGAGACTTTAAAACCTACTTTGCATTGTAACTTTGCATCCTGTTGTCACTCACATTGGTCTGTTTTACCTATGCAAGTTTCTTCTTATAAATATGCAGAAGTTTGCATCACATTTGCTGCAATTTTATTATATTCAACCCTCCCCCCCCCCCTGTTTTACTGCCTCATGTTTGACTGAGATGTGAGTTTAATGAAAAGGCTCAGCAGTCTAACTATGTGTTGCGCTGGCAAGTACAGACTGAAGCAAAACTTGCATGTGGCTTGCCACTGGTAGTCATGGTTAGCCCGGTGTGTGTGTGTGTGTGTGTGTGTGTGTGTGTGTGTGTGTGTGTGTAATCTCTTTGGGAGAGAGGAGTTGCTGTGTCAGGCTTCTGAATGGTACATGGGCTTGTTGTTAACGATCTGAACTAAGCTGGCAGCTCCACAAATAGTCATCTAATGCTGCCCTGATGACGGACTGTGTGCGATCCCAATCAGCCAGGTTACAAAGACAGTAATGGCGATTGGCCTAGTTGATCAAAGGTGAGTAATCTACTCAACATATTCAAGTACATTGTCTTACTTGAATGTGGACACTTGAGATTAGCATAAAGGGAGGCCTGGTGAGATTTTTAACGCTCTCTTTCACAGACTGATTTGTCATCATCAGGTGACCGGGCACCACGTCTCTATCTTTGTCATGACTCAGCAGCTTGTCTCACTTAGCTCTCACCAGTTAGCCGGTCATGTGTCCCTGTCCCACTTGAGCTCAGAGTAATCTTGTTTCATACAGAATATGCATGCAGACTCATAGAGACACACGCATTCACCAAAACACAAACTCCCTGACCCGTATAGACACAACGGTACAGTGATGTGCAGCCAGGGATCGCTTCTGCAGCTGCTAATGGAAAGATTCTGAGGGGCCGTTAAAAAGTGGGCACAGAAACCCGAAAGCAGTTAATAACTAAAAGTCATGGGAAAAAAAAGATGAAAGTAAGGGTTTAAAGTGATGACTATGAATCATTTCACAATAGTTCCAAAAATGAAACTGCTCAATATCTTTAATTATTGTCCGTTGGATTTATTTATTTATTTTTTTGTTTTTTTGAGCAAGGGGGACCTCTTTGTCATTTTTTGCATATTATTCTGCAATCAGTTAGAAAGAAAACATGCCCATGCCCTACAAGATGGGTTAAAATTAATATATATATTTTTTATTATTTTATTTTTCTGAGGTAAACGGCTGTCACTGTTCACACTGGAAAGACAGAAGGACGACTATGAGGCACTGTGATGTCCGGAGGCTCATACAAATAAGCTCTCAATGAAACACGTGAGGAGATAGGAATAACATTTCCATGTAGATATTCATAAACAGTGAAAACACTGAGTGCAGAGTCGCTGTTTACAGCTATTTCACAGCCAAACAAAAAACAACCAAAAAAAAAACAGAGAGATGCAAAACCTTTTTTGCATTCTCATATGATCAATAGTTCCTGGTTTGCAGAAGTTGACTATTATACACAGTTCTGTGCAAAAGTCTTGAGCCGCCCCTTGTTTCTTTGTATTTTGTGAGGAAAATGGGAAACAGGTGAAGGTTTATTGAAACATGTGCAAACATACATGGAAATACAACATATAAAAGCAGAGTCAGTGCAAGAGTCAGGCTCTAATGAGACTGACTGCTGGACCCAAACCCTGTGTCCTCTGGCAGTTTTTGGGATCCAGCCATAACCATTTGACAGGAGACAGAAATACAGCTTTGACGTTTGCCAGTGGAGGCGCACACCTTTGTGCGTGCGTTGCAACAGTGTCAGTAACTAAACCTTTATGTCTTTATGACTGTTGTGACTGGTATGCTGGTCATCAGCAATCAAATTCTGTGCCACGTTTTCAGTTGGGCTTGTGGGTGGAAGTTTACTGGCTCTACCAGCAAAACGCACTCTTGTGTCCTCCACAGATCCCCGCCACTCTTTACCGCTAAATGGGCCAAACTGGTTTGAAAGAGCAACAAACAATACAGTTCTTATTAACCTGATCATAGCTGCTTCACTTTATATCACTTTATGGTAGAAACAGGGGTGCTTAGTAACTGATAGTATGATACAGTGAAGTATTTGACCCCCTGTTGAATTTGTACATTACAAAGAAGTGAACAATCTCTAATTTGATGGTAATTTAATTTCAATGGAGACAGAATATCAACACATTAAACGTTATAAATTGATTTGCATGTCACTGAGTGAAATAAGTATTTCGATGCAGCCAGAATTCTGGCTCCCACAGTCAGTCAATAACAGAGGATCTCAACTCGTTATGTGCTAAGAGTTCAGGAGGACTTCGCAGCATTGAAGGGCTAATGGACGCGGCAATGTACCATAAACTCATGGATGAGAACCTACTTCCCTCAGCCAGATCACTGAAGATGGGTCATGGATGGGTCTCCCAGCATGACAATAACCTAAAACATACCACCAAAGGCAACAAAGAAGAAGCACATTAAGGACATGGAGTGGCCTAGCCAGTCACCACACCTCAGTCCTAGAAAACCTGTGGAGGAGCTGAAGCTTCTTTTAGAAAGGATTTAGAGAGTTTGTGTAAAGAGGGGTGGGCCAGAATCCCTCCTGAGATGTGTGCAAACCTGGTGACCAACTACAAGAAACATCTTAGCGCCGTGTTTCTCCACCAAGCACTAACTCATGTTTTGATTGGGGATCAAATACTTATTTCACTCAGTGACACGCAAAATAATTTATACCTTTTATGTAGTGTTGTTTTTCTGCATTTCTGGTTGATATTCTGTCTCTCCATTAAGATGAAACTACCATAAACATTAGAAACAAACTTCAGCAGGGGATCAAATAATTATTTCCCCCCTACTGTATATATTAAGACAAACGCAGCATTTTATTATGCACACAAAGTCAGATTGAACTTGTTTTCTTTCTTTCCTGCGCAGCAAAGAATGACCTGCATTATTCGTGCAGGGGAGTGAAAACTCATCCCTCTCTCTTTGTGGAGAAGCCATTGACAGAGAGATTTTGCGTTGAATGGAGAGGATAAGTCTTTCAGCGGGCCTTGAATGGAGCAGAGCAGATTAAATAGTGCATGTGTTATCCCTGATTACAGCGACGGTGAAATTATAGCCCTTTTACGTGCTGCTCTGCATAGCCGCATCGCTCTCCCGAAATATTGTCTTACTGTAGAGAATCATCCTCATATTTCACCTGTGTAACAAACAGTGTAACAGTTGATGCTTTTAGAATATCGACACTTACTTCTGTTACTCAGCAGATGTTTTCATTTTAAGGAACGTTGTAAATTACAGTAAAAAGACTTTTGGTTTTGTTTAAAGTCAGCTGTTTGACAACATGTCTGTGACATGTGTTGAAGGTTCGCTTTATCACGTTCTTACATCCTCAATTTACTTTTGCTTTTGGTAAAGGTGCATGACGCTCTTCTCTGCGTTGCATTGTTTGTGTAGGTGAGTGAAAACTCATCCTTCTCTGGGGGGTGAGATTAGAAAAAGGTTAAGGTCAGAGATATGGGCTGCAGTTTGACCCTGAGCTGATTAAATTAGGTAAAGAAGGGATTATGTCAATGAATGTCCAATGAAGACAGAACATATGCATATGTGTGAGTGCCATTGTAGTAAAATGCAACCCTTATGTGATGTTGTTTAGCAGGAACTGCCACTGTGGCAGACAGAGAGGAGTTAGAACGTCAATATGTTGATGCAAGTCACGGCTGGTATCCCACTGCAACATGGTCTCTGGTTTTCAAAAAAGGATAAGGTCATTTTATTTGAATAAAAGTGTTATTAAAGATATTATTAATTTGGAACCTTTAAATAAAACTTTTAATTCCTTGGCATTAAAACTGGAATCTTGGCATTTGTTTTTCTTCTGTCTCCTTTTCTGCATTGTGTTGTTTTTAAATGTTTTATTATTGTTATTTTATTACACCTCAGCTAAAAAAGGCTTGATGGGGTATTGTCACCCTGCTGGGCGGGCGGGTGGCCAGCTTTCAACTTTGCAAACACGATAACGTGATAAATCGATAATGTGATAAATCGATAATGTGATAAATCGATAAATCGATAACACGATAACGATGTGACCTAGGAATTTCAAATCGAGGCCACAGAAGCGTCGACTAAAAATCTCGGGCAACTTAGCTGTTACCATAATGATGCCAATCACAGAAAATAACGGTATTCTCAGTGGTTTATATTTATTATGATTTTAGCATTTTATTCCTGGTTCCTACTTAGGCATTTGCTTTTGAATTGATATGGTGAATAAAGTCACAGAGGCTCATGTGCACCCCATTAAAATCCACTGAGACCTGTAATTATGTGCTCTAGAACTGGTGCTTTCAGGGGACTCACATCACCTGAAGTTTCTGCTGCCAGCAGGCTGAGGGGGAGCACTGGTGACCGACAGTATTTTTCTTTTAGTTGTACAGCACTTTGCTGTTTTTAATCATGCTTATAATTAAATTAACTTGGCTTGTATTGCATTTTTTTTATAGATGAAGCTGTGATTACATACATACTCTTCCACCCACCAGAAATTTAAGTTTTCATGGAAAACGATTCGTCACTTGTTCAAATCGTAAATCGAGCGCACAGGAACATGAGGAAGTGCAGCGAGTAAAAGAGCGGCGGGAAGTGACAAAAACACCTGACTGAAAATGGAATGTGGATGTTTTCACGGAATGAAATGCAATCATGCAAACAAGGATTTTAATTTAGTTGACTGGGTGTAATGCAAAATTATTTTTTAAAACAATAGTATTCACAGCACTGTGTTTGAACACAAACATTTCCTTAATGTAACTTGTTTCCTGCTGCAGCAGATTTTGGCTTCCAAAAGTCCCAAACGGACACTTTAGTTGCTGTAGTGAAAAAGAAATCCTGAAGAAGGAAGTGATACCAAAGAGGCCTCAGCGCCCAAGACTTTTCTTTATTAGACAACAGAAGCTTACTTCCTTTTACATCAGTGCCCCGACTCTATCCAAATCCCTGCTAAGTTAATGGCTCACGGATTGCTGAGTAATAGGATCGTCCTGGGCGGCAGACACGACAGCATTAGGACGGACAGGAGAAAGGGGGGTCAGTGGTCAAGGAAACATAGAGAGAACAATCATAAAAAGCAAGGACAGAAAGGCAGGAGAAGGCAGATGGCGAGGCAGGAGATGAAGAAAAGCGCAAGCAAAGGGGAAAAAGAGGACAGAAGAAGAGGTGTGAAAAGGAGGGGGCGCAAGGTGAGAAGAAAAAAATCATCAGGGGAAAAAGTTTGGAGGATGAACACTTGGTGCAAGTGAGGCCACGTTCACCTGAGCATGCCCCTCCTTCAGTTTCTCTCCTCATCTTCCTCCCTCCTTTTTTTCCCTTTCCTTTCCACCCCACATTAATATTGGATGCTGGAGAGTGATGTGTCGAAGCTCACGTAGACTCTGCAAAGGGAGAGAAAAAAAAGCGAGGCGGGGTAATGCCATTTATGGGAAGTCAAAGCAGCAGTTGGGGATTACATAGTTTGACACCAGCAGGTTGATTTATTTCCAAACCACTTATTTGTTCAAGGAACGGAAGAAAGGATAATGACAGCATGCACATTCTCGCACACGTTGCTCAGCAGCATAAAATAAACTAAATGACTTATTTAAATCTCACAGGGTGGAGTTGTTGATGCAACGATGCCAAAGTTCTGAGACGGTTGAGACATCTTGAGTCTATTAGTCCTGATGAATGCGGACACTTTGTTTGGACGCTTATGGATCGTTATTGGGCTTTTAGCCTTTTAAGTTTTCAAATGACAAACTGATGCTGGGTGTACTGAGAAACAATACTGTGCATTTCCTCACAGTGTGACATAACTCGGGGACTTTTTCAGTGGCAGGAAGTTGACTGTGTTATCGAGTTTGAAAGTTACTCGTTACATTTTTTGGAAATGGCAATTTTATCTATGTAGCACAATCATTACATGTAAACTCAATGTGCTTCACACAGAAGATAAACACATAAAAAAAACCTGTGTAGGTTTACGATGTCTTAAGTCAGTGAAAGGGAGGGCGGGGTTTTTGGTGTGTTAGGTCTCCTGGCACAGCTAGCCCCGAATGTTAGCTCATTCTCAATTTTATTGCAGCATCATGGCTCAAGAAAGTTGGGACAGGAGAAAGAAAAGGCTGGGAAAGTAAGCGATACTAAAAAGAAACAGCTGCAGGAACATTTTTGACACTAATTAGGTTAATTGGCAACAGGCCAGTCACGTGATCGGATATAAAAAGAGCATTATAGAGAGGCAGAGTATCTCAGAAGTAAAGATTTGCAAATAACTGCGTCCATAAATCGTGGAACAACTTCAGAAGCTTAAAATCATTAAGACTTTGAATGTCTCATCAGCTACAGCGCATAATATCCTCAAAAGTCTGGAGAAATCTGGAGAAATGATCATCAGGTCCTCAGCTATAGGCCCACACTGCATTACAAACATGCACGATGCTCTAAATCTGAGCTGAAAAGATTTGGAGCATCATCAAATACAAAATGTGACAAAAGTCCAGCAGCTGCTCTCCTCAGTTCCCAGATGTTTACAGACTGATGTTAAAAGAATAGGCGATGCTACACAGCAGTAAACATGAACCTGTTGGTCAATAAAACATTCTACTTTTAGGATGACAGTCTGCTACCTGTTTCCCAATTCAAGCAGTGCAGTGCCTGCATTATGAATAAGGATATAACAGTCTGTAGGATGAATGCATTAAGCTTAGATGATGTCAAGTAAATTGTCAGAGCCAATGGACGAGCTAGAACAGCGGGAATCAAACAGCCTGCAAAACTCAACTGTGAAACCACTGAATGCAAGGATACTAATATAACTTGCTAAGCAGCATAAACAAGAATCATTCCTAACAGGTATGCATGTGTGGGCAAGTGTTGTGGTTTGACAGTAATGTAAAGGAGCGCTGACTAAGCACATTCATGCCTTCAAAAATTTCCAGTAGGAAAGCTGCACATTTCTTGATGATCTCTTATAAAACTATAATAAAATAGCCATATTTCTTCAGAGCTCCTCATAGTTGAGTAGTTCGGATGAGCAAAGCTTAAATCTGGCTTGCCTAGACACGTTCGTGCCTCGAGAGCACACAGAGTGAAGGACCAAGAGCTTTTGCAACCATAAGCTTTCATCATCAGTGTGAGTCAGCTGAAAATGTCAGAGTGCAGCTCGGTGCACTGCAGAAGTTATGTTTTAATTCAAGTAATCTGGTAAAGAAAACTTCTGCTCCGGGTTTATAGAGTTTTATTTTCATTTAGCATTTCAGTTTATTGATCATAGTGTCCTTGTATCCTGTCTGCGTGTTTCTTGCCACTGTGTTTAGTAAGTAACTTCCTTCCTGTTGCATCTCTCATGTCTTTCTTCAGTTTTACTTCTTTGTCTTAATTACTTTCAGCTGTCTCATTACCCTCCTGATTACTTTGTGTGTATAAATAGTCCTGCTGTCCCCTCTCTGTCTCGGTGTCTGTTTTTGTGGTCTGTTTCTTTTCTGGGACTTTTGCCACAACCTTGAATAAAACTTCATCTTTTGCTCGCTTTGTCCTGCATTTCTCTCCTTTTTACTGCAAACACGATAAGCCACACTGCTGTTATAGGTGATAATTGGAGGTAAGTGTAGTGATGGTGACTTCTGGTTAAAACCATCATAACATTGCGTAACTTTGATAGCTAACGTGGCCCACCTGATGCACATTCTAGTACACTAAACTACATCATTAAATTGTCTGTTTATTGCTTTATATGCTGCTTAAAAACATGCAAAAAACATGCAATACTGCAGAGAGAAACAACTGAATCAAACTTCAATCATTAACAGTCACAGAGGTGGTCTAAAGTGGTCTAAATGCTATTACTCAGTCTGAAGGAGGATAAAAGGGACATGTCACCAGTGACTAAAATGAAACATGCTGTTAAATAAATTACATTTGAATATTGATGGAAACATTTGGGATCATCTGGTTCATTCTTTTTTTTTTTTTTTTTTTTTTACAGGGTTTCCATTTAGTTGTTTTTAGACATTTTAATGCAGAAACAGGGCTGTTCTCTTTCTGGTGAACTAGGATGACATTCTTCCTCTTTCTGTGGAAACCTCTGAGCAAAGTGACATAAAATTTGACTGTAAAAGGAGAATAACTGCTTGTATAGTTTATTTCGACCAAATCCGTTTGCGTGCGGCATGTCGGTGCTGCTGCAAACACGCTCGGGTCCAATAAGCCCAGCTGCTGCTGCTGCTGCATATTGGACCAGAAGCAACTAGTTCAGAGCTTGGGCTTAGAGTGAGAAATCAGCAGCTGCTTCGGCATATTTTGGTCAAAACACGCAGTGAGGTGTGAGATTATTTTGGCTTCTGGAAACTGTTTGCATAGCTAAAAGTACAATTGGTATCACAATGGCAAACATTCCAGAGTGTACCAATGAATATTTAACCAAGATTTTTTTATATATAAATATACTGATGACCTTTGATGAGTTCAACATTTTCACAATCTCTGTTTTACTTTGTTACTGTTTTAAAATACGCACAAACAGTATGTGTGCATGTGTGTGTTTGTGTGTGCGATGATGCCATCTCTTAGGTCAAACAAAGACATTGCAGTTGCATTTTTCCCGTCTAGTGGTCGCGTAGTTATTTCAAGAGACACATGGAAAGTGCCACCTCCTCAATAAGGATCCTCAGATTGTCCGGATTGTGAGTCAAAGTGTGTGTAGAATAAACTGCGCAGCAGCTTGTGTTTAGACAGGACTCACTGTGTGCTTGGTGAGAGGAAAAGTACTGGAATGAATTGGATTTGCCTCTGTGACCCAGACGGGCAAGGTGACGTATCCTCAGTACACTAAGAGCTTGTTCATTCTGAGCGGCCCCCAGCCATTGTGTTCGTGTTTGTGTATGTGTACTGTAGGAAAACTTGTAACAAAGCACAGAAGCAGGCCAAGTCCACGTCTTACATGATGAACCAGAGAGCATATTTAAGAAAATTACAATGGATGGCTGTGAAGTGTGTTTAGGTCATACTATCAAAACTCGATGGTTTTCACCTAAAATGTTTTTAGAAAAGAAACTTAAGTGATTTTTTTCTTTATTATGACTGTAATACACGCAAACACAGAGGAGAGCGAACACTAAGATGAGGCTGACTGGCAGTGAGATGCCGTACGTCACAGGTCCCAAGCACCCACTGTCAGGGAGCCAATTGTGCCACCCGGCTGTTTTGTGTACCAACAGCAGCACGCTGTTTACACTTCAGGATTTTAGTTAATGACCTTATGTAATGGCAGAGGAGGTTTATGCTCAGTGTCTTAGCTGAGGGGTTACTTCACTGACACTGCTGTGCCACATCTAAGTTTAGGACAAGGGAAGCTAAGCGCCGCTGCTGCTGCCAATTTTTGTTATATCATTGAAACGAATCGACGTCGTTTATAAATATTAAATAAATGTAAAAAAAAAAAAGAAAAACAACCCAAAAGCATCGAGCATTGGCTCTTGAGCCTGGGCGAACGTTGCTTTTGACATTTTAAAGGTACTTATAGTAAATTCCTGTTTAAAAAAAATACTTCATAACCTTGCAAAAATAATTAAAGGAGTCAAAAGAACATGAAGAATCCGATGTGACTTTGTTGAAAACGTCGATGCACTGTGTTGAAGATAAAACAGAGCTGCACACAAGATGGTACCACAAGATGTTGCAGTGAGTCAGAGTGTAGTCAGAGTGTAGTCTGCCCATTTGAGTTTAAAATAAGAAAGATGGAGAGTGAGAAGAGGAACTGAGCACCTGGACAGTTACCTTATCACCAGCACTAACTCTAAGAAAGAAACCACCGTTAGTTTCAAAGAAAATGAAAGTAAATGACAAAAACAGGAACAAGCCAAGAGTGGACATCAAAGGTTTTCACATCTGGAGCCATAATGGTGGAGGCTGGATTATAATGCTGGACTTCCTAGTTTGGTAAAATAAGCCGCTAATTAATTACTGCCCGTTATGATATATTTGCTAAATTAGCAGAATGGGATTATCAATTCATAACCAAACTGAGGCATTTCAGAGCATCTGTTTACCTGTAACTGCTTCTCCAGCTTCAAACATGCATGTCTTTGGGCTGTGGGAGGACATGCAGATTCCACACAAAAAGGCCCCAGTTGACAAGGAAGGATTTGAACCCAGGAACTTCTTGCAAATTCATTCAAACTCTCTGGTACCCCCCCCCCCCCCTCTCTCCCTCTAGTGGTGAAGGTATGTTAAGATCCACAGCAGGCAAGTACAAAAAGCATCTTTAACTCCTGTGGTCTTACTCTTCCTGTCAAGGACCTGTACAAAGATTTTGCAGGGATTTCTTTAGATATTTGCCAGCTATGAATATGCCAAAGGAAACATTTCAAGTTTTAGAATGTACAACTTTCACAATGAACTTCTGCACCTACTGAAAATAGAACCCAGACGTAAGCCTTCTTCCTCTTACTTCAGTATCCGCTAGTTACACACATGCTACCATCCCTGTCTGCCTCACAGAGTTCTTCTAAATTCTATGTACAGAGAAAAAAACACTACATGAACTTTTAGGGAAAGCAAGTAGATTTAAGGTGTGTTGGAACACATCTAAAACCTGCAGGACACCGTCCCCCGGGGCATGGAATTGCCCACCCCTGGTTTAAATAGATATGGCAACCCTTCCCCACCAATTCAAGCACCCACGTGACATCTCAGTATATTTTATTATCAGGGGAACATTTGTTTTTCAAAATTCTGTCTAATTGTATAAATGTTGTACAACAATACAGAAATTAAAAGCAGGTAAGTACAAAAATACACACAGGAAGCTTTGAAAGAGGGTAATCAACTTTTTATTGGAAAGTTGCTGTAATTCTGGCAACCCCCGCCCTCAAGTGGTGAAGGTTTGTTAAGGCTGACAGCAGGAAAGTACAAAAAGTATCTTTAACTCTTCTGGTCTTGATACACATAGGAAGCTTTGAAAGAGTGCAATCGACTGCTTTATTGCAAAGTTGCTGCTGTAATTGCTGAGCTTCATTGAGCTGTAGGTCATCAGAAGCACTTCTGTTCCAGTGCTACAGCAAATACATAAATAACCTGAAATTTAAAATAAAATTGTTTTATTGCCCAAAACCCACTGGAGTGGCGTAATCAAATAAATATGTTGAAGTTACCAAACTCTTCCATTTCAGCCTTTTTTTCACAACTAGATTTTTATTAAACAAATAAAAGGATGAACTTGTTACTGTCAAAGACCTGTGCAAAGATTTTGCAGGCATTTCTTTAGATATTCTCCAGTTATCAATATGCCAAAGAAAACATTAAAAGTTTTGATATGTGCAACTTTCATTTTCACTTCAGAACTTACTGAAATCTCTTTATTTTTCGAAATTGAGTGTAACTGTATAAATGGTGTATAACAATACAGAAAGCAAAAACCAAGAAGCACAGAGTTTTGTTGGAATGTCCTTGTTGCGCGCATTGACTAATCACCAAGGAGAAGTTGTGCAAAAAGCAAATATGAGATAATGTGATTCTACATCTTTCCGCTCAACTGAAAACACAGCAGCACTTCAAAATACAGCCTGCAACTTATGCAATTTCCGAACATTTACATGTATTTCCTCTAACCTATGGAGTCAGTTTTAGTATCTAAAAATAAACACCGGTACTTCATATGGTACAGTGAAACAAGGGAGTAACAGATGGCAGTTTTAAAGGAAGGAAGAAACAAATACAGTTTTTTGTGAAAAGAAAGGACATGCAAATTATACTGTAAGTTTTTTAAGTAAACACAAAAATTGAAATGTGTTACCACATGCACTCCAAAGTAATGTGTAATTACAATGGAAGAAGTTGAAATAAAGCCACTGTAAAATACAGCAACCACCCCTAACAATAAGATGTAATTGTAGACCGATTTCAATGTTGCCTTTTGTGCCAAAAATCTTAGAAACTGTCACGGCCAAACAGCTGAATGTTATTTTAGCTAAATATGACCTGGATTTAACAGCAGTGTTTGACACAGTTGATTATAGCATTTTAATTGACAGGTCAAGGGCATGGGTGGAACTCTCTGGATCAGCCTTAGATTGGTTTTCCTATTATCTCTCATACAGAACTTTCTCAGTTGCTGTTCATAGTTTTGTATCATCATCTGCCACTTTGACATGTGGCATGCCCCAAGGTTCTGTTTTGGGGCCTATTCTGATTGCATTGTATTTATTATCTCTCAGAGACATTTTGGGCACCTTTAAAGAGCTCTCATATCATTGTTATGCAGATGATATCCAACTGTACATATCTATCCTCCAGGACTGTATTGATGCTATAAAAAACTGGATGGCTGATATTTAACTTGCACTCAACACTGGGAAAGCAGAAGTTCTTGTTTGTGCTCCTGACAGCTTTGCTGCCACTGTGATCAATAATCTTGGTTCTTAATCATCATTGGTTCAGTCAAAGATGTTATATTTCAGAGACTTTCAGAGCTCTGCGTGGTCAAATGCCTGCATACATTAGCAAGCTCTTACATCCATACATAACGTACAGACCACTGAGGTCTTCTGACCAAAATCTGTTGGTGGTTCCTCGCTGTAGACTGAAAACTAAAGGAGACTGTGCATTCAAGGTTGTGGCTCCTAAACTTTGGAATGCACTACCCTTACATCTGAGATCTGCAGAATCTTTTAAAGAGAAGCTTAAAAACTTATTTGTACAGGCTTGTTTTTAACTAATTTACTGCTTAATACTGTTTTTCGTTTGATTTGTTGTGAAGCACTTTATGATCATTATCTAGAAAGGTGCTATATAAATACTTTACTTAAGTTTTACTTACTTATGTAACTAGAATAGAAGAAGGGAAACATTGTTTTTTTCTCTAAAGCCCCCAAATTTAATTATTCTATAAAATCTCTCCTTTTGAAATACACCAAAGATTCTCCTTTCTTAGCAATGCTTACAGTGAAATTTCCATTTCCATGAGCATCCATTAGAGTGTGTGCATGTGTTGGTGTGTGCACATGATATTTAGAATGCACTGGATAAAGTCCAGAAATGGGAAATGTCTGAGTCAAAGCATCATGGTCAGCAAGGCGTCACTGTGTGAACCATGTTTGTCAAACAGTCTGTGATTTGTTCAGTTTAATGTCTCATTTTTAATGCTACAATGCTACAATACTGCTGTTTGCGTCAGAGGTAGTCTACAAATCCTCAAATCAGTCTGATTCATTACAAAATTGTCCTGTGCCTAGGAACAATGCATTGTTATATCTGAGGAAGCAGTCATAGGAATTGTGTTGTGCTGTATCAGATTCCTTTGATGATGCTGACATAAGTGATGATTGTCATTGGGAAATTCATTTTGCAGCAGGGTTGGATGTTTTTTAGCTTCATATTTTCCAGTGTTGCAACAGCGAACTTCCGCAAACGTAAACGCTTTAGAAATCTCAGCTCACCCTCTGTGACCTCGTAGAGTTCACAGTCAGTTATCGCTCCTTTTGTTGAGGAACTGTGAGGAGTCAGATATGAGTGGTTTCATGTTTAATTCAGTTGATTCTTTGGTCATGTATGAGTCAAGTTTTTTCCTCATTATCTTACTGCTTATCTAGCTGTCCAAAGGTGCATTTGATAATGCCAAAACATGGAAAACTGGTAACCCTAACCTAAACCTACATTTTGGAGAAAGACAAAACTTTATTTTGGAAAAAAATTATTCCATTGAAAACTTAAATATATGTTGATTTTAGGAATAAATATACACATTGGCAGTGGCATCATAGACCCTGGGTCGCCCCGGGTAAAGAAGGCCACAGTCATTTTCTTCAGCCACATGGAGTCTAGCCACATTAGCAAGATTTCTAATTAAAACATAATGAAAACGGTAAAATCAAAACTAAACACAGGTCAATGAGCAAATAACGCAAAGATAGCAGTAGCTGCAGCGTTCGTTAAACTGCTGGTAGATGACTCAGTCCTTCAGCGTCACAGCAGGTGGATAAAGTCCAGGAAAGTTAATGCCCTGATCCTCTGTCCTCAACTGTATGACAGTTCTAATTGCCTCATCAAAGAGCCTTTATACTGCTCTATAGTGATCCTTGGCAGTGGAAAATTTGAATGCAATTTTTAAAGGTATCACCAGGATTGTTGCATGTCTCAGACTTTGGAGCTAACTGCTTCTTAATCAGATGCACCTTGTGAGAGGAACATATCTGCTCTTAGCTGCTGTTTATCCTCTTAGCAGTCAGGCAGGATGCATGGCCCACTAACATAACCCTGATCTCTGTATGGGGAATTAAGTACATCAAACACAGCGCAGGCCAACATGTAAATCCAACATGTGGCTTCAATTCTTGATTTATGCTGCAGCCACACCTGAGAAAGTTCCACAGTAGTACATACCTCATGGATTTAATTCAGAAACTGAAATAGACTTTGCAGACACTAAATTTATCTGAAAATCCTCTTTTATTGCAAGTAATGCAACATTATTAGCACACAGCACACTGTAATCTGCATCTATGATCTGATCTTGATTTCAGTTCTTGTTTGTGCAGTCTGAGAATATTGATACTGAAACTGTTTCCTGAAGATCCCATTTCTTCTCTGCGTACAGCTACATAACCTGACATGTGCAAGGTTTTTGAAAGCCGCTCATCAGAGGCAACAGTTTCTGTTTCCTGACACTGACATCCAGCATTTAGAAACAGCAACAACAGTGATGTAATTACCAATATCAGGCGTTAGCAGGCTGTGCTACAGTGTCTTAAATGCATACTGAACCAAGAGTCCTCTCTGAACATCTGCAGGATGATCTGAGAGACTCACACTGCAGGCAACAGACAGGCGAAGACAAGGCAGTTACACACAGACAAGGACACACTCACACTAAACAAATGTGGTGCTGGCAAAATGATCCAGTGTTTTTTTTTACTTTATCATACAGAAATACACGAGTGAAATATAATAAAAGGATGAGTGGGAGTTAAAAAAAAACACACACAAAGCAACAACAGGATTAATAATAAACGAAGCAATTACAATAGGGCCTTCGCACGTTCCGTGCTTCGGGCCCTAATAAAAAGGTGCACGTGTGTCAGTGATAGTTACCTAACCTGTTCTATTCTCATTCACATTCACTTGTGAAAAACTCAGTGTTCCTATTATAAGGCTGCTCTTTGTTAGTTATACAGAGATATTCTGGGACACTTAGTTGATGAGCCATGCATGAAATACTCAAAACATTACCAAGGAGGAGGCAACCTAAGGCTAATGGAAATGCACACAGAATTATAAATTATAATTACTAATTAAGCTCGATTGCCAGTTTGATAATCCTGGTGTATCATGTGCTTTGGTTGGTGTCACATGGCTGATTGGATAACACACTGTAATGATTTCAGTTTTGTTTTTGTTTGGAAGCTGTCATTCACTCTGAACCTGTGATATTCCTCTTCATGTGATGTGTGAACTGATTGCAGGCTGGTGTGTTGAATGACCTGTGACCGTGATCATACATCTGGATGCTGACCTGTGTTTAATGTGATCATAACCAGTAATCACTTCTGTTTCAGTGTGTACTCATGAATTTCATCAGTGTTCCTGTTATCACTTCCTTGCAGGTAAATGTGGTACTTTTCAAATAACTGACTAATGTTATTTTTAAAAATACATTTTTAAAGCCTTTAAAAAGTAATAAATTATAAAAACTAAGGTATACGTAACTCGTTAGAGTACTTTTACCTTGTAAAAAATGAACACCCCTTTGCAAGTGTTTGTCTATTGTCCAGAACTTCCTACTGTACATCCACCTGTGAATGCATTGCCTTCACCCAACTTCCATTATCCTGCTCTGCTGTAGAGCTGTGCTTAGCTAGCAGGTGCCTTTGGTCTCCACAGCTAACCAACACACATCACCTGGACACACCTGCATTCCCCCGGGATGTTGTTCTTGTCCTTTCCCCCACAAAATCAAAATGATGCAATTTCTAAAGAGCAGCTTACAACAGGCCCTAGAGCTAGCAGGGTGCTGAATATCAGTTGCTTTTCCACTTTTTCTAACCCCTGAATAAAGTTCTGCAGGTGGTGTTTGCTGTACTTATGATGTTGTATCTAATGAAGGTAAAATAGACCCGACCTTCATGACAAATGGCAGAAGTTACATTTGAAATGCTACCCTAGCTCTAGCTAGATACTTAATGGCAGAGACATTGTCAGTTTTTTAATTTAATTGTCAGCAGGAGAGTGAAAATATTTATTTGAATATTACAGACCATAAATTAGCAGAAGGTTTTATGCTACAGTTGGCAGTTTTCACAGTAAAAGAATAGAAAAAAAAGAAACCTGCAGTTTACTAATAATGTGTTGTGCCAGCACCAGCTGCCCAAACAGCTTCAAGTTTCTAGAATGGGTGAACACCATTTTCCATTCCCTCATTTGGACTGAGCACGTGGAGAGTTTGGGTAAATATGTGTTGACTGTGGAAACTGTAGTATGTATCATTTTCATACTCAAACCATCCAGTAGCTAATCCCTTCTCTGCCTGAACTCAGGGCAGAGTCGGTTTCATCTTGGAAGAGATTACTTCCATCAGGACAGAAATGTTTTATGATAAGATGAAAATGACCAACTGACTCGTTCCTGTAAGGACACAAGTGGACCCAAAACATGCCAGCAAAAGGCCCCCCAGCACATCTCAGTCGTGTATGTGAACCAGTCAGGGCAGAGATCAAAGGTCCAGGCCTTTTCTTTAACCTGTTGCAGATCTATATATGTTTGTATATAATAATTTGGGCTACATGATATTGTTAGATATATAGTAGTAATGACGTAGCACGCAGCAGCTGGACGGACATCAGACAACCAACAGTCCACTGTATGAGCAGATTAAACTACACTGTAGTTGCACATATTATCTGTGACCCCAGTCATTTATGTGTGTGTGTGTGTGTGTGTGTGTGTGTGTGCGCATCTTAAGCAGCGGTCATGGTTAATCTGTGCGTCTGACCGTCTCGTGTTGAGATCAGTGCGTCCTGTTAAATTCATAATGCCATCTAATCTGAATTCACATTCACTGAGCTCATGCTGGTGGGGGATTAAAATCAAATAACAAGCAGGAGAAAAATCCAACACACACACACACACACACACACACACACACACACACACACACACACACACACACACACACACACACAC
>JAVDPK010002140.1:507005-524419 GCA_034780415.1 Cichlasoma orientale
CAGGGATCAAAAAAAGTTTCAAAGTGACCATCTGTGTGCTTTAGTGGCCATATTTCTAACATAATTAATATTTTTGTTCATGTTTATGGCTAATTTCATTTCTGTAACAAATTATTTTTTGCTTCACATAGTTTACTATCAAATACTGAATACAATGTACAGAGAAGATTTTTTTTTCTTTTTTATTATCTGTTTACATAAAGTCATATAGTTTTTGGTACTACTACTACTACTACTAATCTTCTTTGACAATGCATTATCTTTGCTGTCTTAACCCATAAAACTACAAGCTCACTCATCAGCTCACCTCAGCCCTGTAAATGTTTCAATTGCCTTCCTATTTCCCCTTCCCCTTTCTATTGAAGAGAGGCCTTTATTTATTCCAGGAGGACCACTTATTCTAGTGTTACCTGTTACCTTCCTACTCCCATATGGGAACTGCAGAGTTATCGGACTGGGCAATCTAACCCAACAACTCTGTAGCACTCTTGTACACTCTCTCTCTCACACACACACGCGTGCGCGCACACACACACACACAAAAAAAAAAAAAATCTCTCTCCGTCTCCTATCTGGCAGAGTGATCTAATGCAGCAGCTCTCCTGCCGTCTGGCTGCCATGACTGGTAAACTAAACCTGTGGCTTTGAATTACTCTCCTTTTTACTGCGTCCTCTTCCTTCTCCCTTCCTCCACCTGTCTTTTCCTCCCTTCCCCCCCTTCTTCTCTATTTTGCGACAGGGTATTGTAATTGCTCCCACATATGTGGGTCTGTAAGTAAATAAAAGTTTACTGCAATACTCAGGGGTACTTCTGGAGGGTGGAGGTTTATGGGTTGGTTTCAGGTGTAGAAGTACACTTACTGTTGGTCTGTATTCACTCCAACTATAGTGCCAGTCTTCAGATAACCAGCCTGACTGATATGTCTGTGATATATCCCACTCTGTGCCAGCCAACTAGACCCAAGCTGCAGCCTGATGTGTACCTCTTTGTAAATTTAGTATGTGACTGGGTTATTAAGGAAAATGGGAACTAGGTGTAGTGACTCCAGGTGACTTCAGGATTAACCTTGGCTTTTCTGTTCTCTATATATTGCCATGGTAACTCCAGAGCAGGTTAAGTTCCAGATTAGAGATGATCAGGTACAAAATCACCAATCAGTTCTCCACAGTTTTCAGTTTTCCTGGAAAATCCCTCAGATTTTCCAGGAAAACCTGTGTGTGCAGATCTGTGTGCAGATAGATGTGTGTGTGCAGATAGTTGGAGGGTGTAAAGTTTGTGTTGCCCTGATGAGTTAGAAATATAGATTCTTACATACTTTATTCCTTTTTTCTTCTGTTGGCTACAAATAATTTTTTGTTCTGTAAGTATTAACATGTGATCCTAAAATAGGAGATCAACACTGTACTTGATGACCTTATATCAAACTTGTAGAGTAAGCCTGTGTTTGGATTCTGTTTTTATATTTAATATTATTCTCAGACTGTTAAACACCACCAAGGCTGCAGCGGAGAGACTGAAGCTGACTAAAACATTAATTTACTGAAATACTCAATCATAACCCATCAGATTCTCTTCTGTCTCAATTATAAAGTTGAAATATTAATATTTTGTTAACTTACACGCTCTGTAGTTTTGCTGACTTTCTTTCCAGGCTACAAATGATCTAAATTTCATTTAATGTCATAGCTCTTACTGACAAAAACACTTTTATCACCATATTACTGTACAATACGTTTCCTCTCACATACTCACCCCACTGCTTTGTCTGTGGCAGCTATATTGCTTTCTGTCATGTTTAACCTCTTCATACACTCCCAATAATTTAGTTCATCTTCCTTTGTCAAATCAGCTGCTCTACTGCTGATAAACATTGTGATAATTGGAATAGGTCGGACGCTGCCAGTGCCACCTCTTTCTTGTGAACATGCAGGGGAAATCCTAGATGAATTTGATAACCAGCTTATCCTGAGTGCCGATGTTACGGTAAGTGAACCCAGATAATGGAGAGATACAGTATCCTGGGTATGTCAAACTTAGACGAGGTTTCTTGTAATTTCTTTAAGTGGTCTTCAGGAATAGTTCTCCAGGCTTCTTGAAGGGGATTCAAAGCTCGTCTTTGGATGTTGGCTGCCTTTTGTTGTGTTCTCTTTCAAGATGATTGCACACTGCTTCACTAGTCTCATGGTTCAGGCTCTGGGGAGGCCAGTCCGTAAGTAATAATGTTTCATTGAGTGTTTTTCTATCCACAAATGGTTTTAAAGCACTGGCAGGGTGTTTGGGATCATTGTCATGCTGGAGAAAAACTTGCCAAACAGACACTTTCCAGATGGCATTGGATGGCAGATCAAAATCTGACAGTACTTTTCTTTGTTCATAACTCCACGAGTTTTGACAAGTTCTGCAGCACCACTGGCTGAGATTCAGCCCCACAGCCGAGTCTGCACCATGTTTTACAGAAGTCTGCAGACACTCACTGTTGTACCTCTCTCCTGGCAGCTTCCATACATCTGAACCATAAACTTCAAATCTGGATTCATCACTCTCTAAGACCTGTTGCCTCTGAGCTCTTGTGCAATCTCTTCTTCAGCAAATCTTAGATGGATCAAACTGAAGGGCGCTGTGTGAAGTCTTCACTGGATTTTCTTTCATTTTTTGGGGGACATGACTTTCTGATCAGATACTGTTCATCTGCTGTTGATAGCATTTTCTGTTGTCCTCCACTTGACCAGTTTACTGAAATTTGTTTTAGGGACGCACAGCACATCATGATACGTTTTCGGCTGATAGCTCTTTGGAAATCACCGTGTTGGTGCAAACTGTGTTATCTTTGGCATATTTTGTAGATTCAACTAAAGAAATGAGAGCAATTTTTTTTTCTTTTTGCGGCATGCTGGTAGTAAAAAAGTGCCTAAAGTTACAATTTAAATTTTTTTCTATGCCAAGTTGTCTGTCATGTGTAGACACAACACTGGTTGCAGCCAATGAAGACCTTTAGAAAACCTGGAGAACTATTGCTCAAGACCACTTTAAAAAAAATAAAGAAAATCCCCCCACAGGAATGGAAGATCCCTGTGAGAGGATCATATGAGTATTGATGTTTTTGCATGTGGTTTAATACAAAAAAACAAACAAGCTATATTGTCAAAAAATTTTAACGAGTGACACTGCGTGCTTGAACACAGTGTTCCAGCTTAGTCTTGGTGTGTGCCTTCCTGAATGTGGCCACTGCATGAGAGGCATGCAAACAACAGCAGATGAATATATTCGCAGCCTTTGATGAGATAGTGAGTGTGAGCAGGACGGTGTTTTTAGTCACAGATTAAATGTTGCTCATGTAAGCGAGAGCATGTGTAGTTAAGTAAAAAAAGAAAGGCCGAGATGGAGATAAAGGCAGTGTGTGTTGGAAGAGTGTAAACATGAGACCGAGCCAACTACTGAGCCAAGGAATTGAGAGGCCCCGGGGGAAAAGTCACAACCTTCTCACTGGGAAAACTTAAAACAGAGCAGCCTGGTCATATTGTGTATATGCATTTCATTTTCTTCTTCATTTTTCTTTTATTAATCCCTTTTTTGTGCCTCTAATTAGATTGATGCGTTTATAAATTTAAACCATAACCCTGAAGCTCCATTTGAGTCTTCATCTTGTTTCTTTGTGTCAGTGTTGGCTTGTTAGACATTTCATGGCTCGCCCGAGTTTCCTCACTTTAGACCGTTTTGTCTGCTTGTTTCACGTGAACGTAAACTAAGTAACGACCCTCGATACTGGGTAGAAATCTGATCCATGCACCACTAAAATGCGTTATCTTCCTCCTTTCTTTCCCTTTCTCACCTGTTTTTTTTTTCTCCTCTTTTTATGATAATTTTTTCCTTTCATACATTTCGTACTCTCTTTCTCCCTTTCCCCTATCTCTTTGATCTATTTACTCTACTTGCTTCATCCTAGCCTTTCTAACCGGCTTCTTCCTGTTATCTTCTTTATTTTCTCCTGCACATCACCTCCTCCTGTCCCATTCAGCTCCAGGCTAAGGATCGCTGTCACATACATACACACAGAAGAATGCAGTAACAGGAGAAGAGGACTGGGGGCAAATAATCTGTAATCTGCTACAAAAACGGGGGGAAAAAGAGTGAGATTTTTCCTGTCTGTGGAAATCATGGCTGTGTTGCTCACTACTGTTTCTGTGCTGCCACTTATTGTTTGGAGAGACACACAATACTGCGTTTGAGGTAAGTCATAGAACTGGTTGTCCAAAGCGCACTCAAGCAGAGTGTCAGTTTAGCATTCAATGTTGGGAGCCCAGTAAATTAGTGGATGTTCAAACTAATACTAGTTCCTTTTAACTGTGACTAACCAGTAACCATGAGGTTTTGCTGCGAAATCTAACAGCATTTTAATTGACACATTATCTGCGGGAGCTTCTTACTGCAGTTCTTTTCCGCCCACTGACTTCAAATTCCACAACAGCCCAACAGGCAAAGCCTATCCATCAAAAATGGTCTGCTTTAGCTCGTTAATCGTCTGCAGATGCTGACTGACGGGGAACATCTACCATATCTCTGTAAGTGCAAGATGATTTCAACAGCACGGGAAGCAAAACACCTACACAAGCATGAAAATCAGGTCGGGCAGATCACAGAATTCTTCTGTTCTTGGCTGTTACAATGCAAAGTTGCAAACAAACAGAAACCCATCTGGGCACATCTAACCCAAACACCCAGGCCATTCATAAAAACAGAAACAATGTTTGACAAGAGCTAATCTGGATGAAATTCACAGCAATTTGATGATTCCATCAGTAAAAGAGCTGAGTTTATTGTAACGTCTTTCACCCCTGCGCCATCTTTGGAACTGCTTATCAAATGTTTATTGAAAAGAAAAAAGAGAAGAAAAGCTTACTGGACTAAGCAGTTTCTACTTTTTTCCTTTACTCTGCTTCTCGTGGGGTGTAAGAGGGCCACGCATCAACTGTCACAGGTATCATCTTAATATTTTTTGCCAAGCAGCATGATTCATTAAACATGTTAACACCAGCAGTCAGGGATGAAGTCCAATAACACACAAAAGGAAAAGTTAAAGGAGAGTAAATGTTGGCCAGCAGCTTCTTCCCTATTAATATGCTACATATAAAATTGGGGATTGATAAATAAATTGATATATGGCATTTTTCAACTATCAGTGACGGTATGTGAAGAATTGTTGACTATCATTAAAATCTGCCAGTTGCCAGGAAGCTCACGACACCTGAATGCTGACATGCTGTAATGGCATAACAATGCAGGCAGATGAACACAAGCATACATAACTTCTGCTCACACACACATGCGTATGAGGTAGATAAACATACGTTACTAAGAAGCAAAGGGTTTTTTTTTTCCCGTGCTCAGGCAGCTGCTATGTGTCTTAAACTTGTCTGACTGGACAGGTGGAGCGAGAAGGAAGATCTTCCCTTTTTGTTCATCTTTTGATGCTTCTGACTTGCAGATTAGCTTCAGCATTCAACGTGTCTTTTCCTATTGTACAAGAAAAAACACTCCCCTGACGCTGGTTTAGTTCATCTTTATTTTTGCATAATTGCAAAATAATGTGAATTTTTTTGCAAAAACTACTTAGAACTCAGCCGTTGCCACCTTACGCAGCCAAAAGTTATGAATTTGTGATTGTTTATTTATTTACAATCAAAGGTATTCTTCAGGATATGAGGCGTTTAAGTGTGATGTACTTTATAATACTAACCAATATTATAAAGTTATAAAGTTTTATAATACTAACCAATATATATTTAAATATATATTTAAACTTTCAATGCTTGTTTTATGAAGCATTTAGATAAGATAAGATTTTTTTTAAATGTTTAAATGTTATACTTATTTCAACAGCTGTGGAGATTTTCCTTTCGTTATAAGCAAGAAACACAAAACTTAAACTAAATTCTTATCCTAAAACTTTTGGTCAGATTGGTTTCTGAGTTGAGTTTCTGGCCAAAATTCAAATTCCAGCCAAATAAGTTACAACTAGTTTCTTACTCATTTAGTCTCTGGTTATTCCTGTTGGAGCCTCTCCCAGTATGAACTATAGGTGAAAGGCCGGGGAACACCTTTGGCAGAATCTCAGTGTGCAGAAATCCGTTTAATCAGAATCAAATATGTCAAATTCTTGTATTCAGTTTGACCAGATAATTGATACACACCCAGCCTGCCCACCACAGTAAATATACAGTTGCACATTGGTCATCATAGAGGTTACAAAGTAGATACAAAGTAGCCTTTTGAACTTTAGTTCCCCCTTTGTGTGTGTGTGTGTTTGCATATCTATATTGTATTAAATTAACCTTTATTTACTCAGGGAAGGTTTGTGTAGCACCCTGTTTTACATTTGCACATACAAGATGACCAGTATGACCTCACTCTGATGGAACTGGAGAAAGTTCAGTATGGAGAGATCATTAGGAAGAACTGAACATGATTTATTGATAAGGAATTCAATTAGTTATTTCGCGATTAGACTCCAGTGGTCCATCATAGCAGAATAGAATCCCAGTGGAGACATGAATTAGGACAGGACTCCCCAGAGTCTAGACGCAGTGGTGGCGAAGACAAAGACGGAGGCTTGGAAGGAGCTCTGAGAGACTCGGGTGGTGGTGGGAGGAAGTGGGTTGCATGAATGAGTCTGAAATGGAGAATGACAGATGAGCAGCGATATTTAAAGCATGGTGAGCGGAGGCTGATTGGCTCAAAGAAGGCGGCAGAAAGATGATTGGACTAGGAACGATGACGTTAACATTGAGTTTGATAGCGTGGGAAAGTGGAAGTGATGAAAGAAAACATCTGGAATCTTCCTTCCGTATTGAGCATACACCTAAGCTTCATTTCTATGAAGCACTTGTAGTGTCTTGCTCATTGGAACTCTTGAGGGTGGACTAATGAGGGAGGTTTGGTCATGGGGCTGCAGCTGATGAGCAGATGTAGATAAAATGGTATCTGGGCTTCTTTGCAGAGTGTTTGAACAAACAGACAAAAACCTTTTTGACCGCGTGCTAGCCTCATTTAGCTCACTTGCTGTCCAAAAGGGGGATATACTAACAAAGTTTATTCAAAAGCTGTTTACATGCCTCGCGCTCATTGCAGTATTGCATTGTAACTTTAAAAAGAGTGGTTTAAATTTTGCATTACTTTACATTTACCTTTGATAGCTTAGCTACGTACACAACTTCTACAAAAACTCTCATTACTGTAAAAAGCTCATCTTTGGACAACACAGTTATTTATTACTGATAAAAAAAAGTATAAAAGAAGTAAGTAGAGTATAAAAAGTACACTACAGGAAATAGTATGTATTATATAATATACACATTTATGTGAAAATAATTGATTCTTCATTTCAATCATACATAAAAATTTAAATTTTAAGGGAGAAATAAAACATGGCTTCACAACCAAGTTCTCTGTGAGGGTAACATTGTAACAGGGCTCTATATTATATATCTATAACCTTTCCCAATAAGTTGAAGTGCTGATGTGACCAGGTCTAAAGATTTAATTACGCCTTAAGTGTGTTCTTAAAAATGAACCGAGGCAACTAATGAACCAGTGATTAATTGTAAGCGTGCAGTAAATTGTTGTCTACATAAGTACATTCACATTGATCTGGATACCGCTGAGTGAAGCAGCATTGACAGCCAGACCAAATAAAGCTTTTGTGGAATCTATTGACAATATAGAGTGCTGGACTCAGGGATGGAATAAATGCATTTACTTTGACTTATAATACACCGCTTCATTGCTGTACAGAAACCTTCCTTGGGTTGTAGCATCTACCTTTTGCATTTACCCCAATTTAATTGTTAATTCCAGAAAAAAAACCTTCATAGAACGAGCTGCATATATACATTCAGATTTACTTAAGGGACCTATGAAGAATTATTTACTCATGTTACGCCTCTCCCTTTTACATTCCTTCTCTATGACGTTCTGTGCATTTCATTTCAACTGTAGTTAGTCACCACCGTCTAACAGCTGTGAGTGACTTAAGCTGTCCTTATATGCAAATCTGAATCTAGGCCTAGGAATGCAAAATAAGCCAATAGGCTTCTTTCAGAGTCACCTGTAATTTGGAAGCTGGCACACGCTGAAATGAGCACCTGCCTCAACTTGTGTGTCGATGAGGGAGGTTGGAGAGTGTTTGTGGTATTTTAGAAAGAGGAATGTTTTTTTCTTTTTAAATCAATTCATTTGTTTTAAATGTAATAAGTAAACTGAAACATATCCATCCAAGTACACAAATGATGTAAAATAACATTAACTGAAAGATTATTTGGAAAGGCTCGTCTTGAAATTTAACTCAATAAAAGTTACTCATGCATCATGAGGTTTTGGGCATCTTTGTCTCTGGATAATAACGTCTCTTATCCAGATAAACATATCACAAATGGTTTTGTTTCAGAAATAAAAAATAAAAGACAAATTTAGGGTTCAATGGCTGAAATTGAAACCATGCGCTATCATTTCTACTGTATGTATTGTCAGTTACTCTGTGTTCAGATCAGAATCAGAATCAGAAGGTTTTATTGCCATATGGGTGAACAGGTGGGAGATGGGAGAAACACCCTTCAATCATAAGTGTTGACAACTATTCTCTGAACAAGCTTACAGCCCTCATTCATGTGATTTCTACATCAACATTGTTCTACCCCAGGAAAAAAAGGATAGGTTGTCTGTGTAAGCTATGCTATGACCACTACATTTTAAAGTTAAGGGATCTCTAGCAGTCATGTAAATATTTGCATGTATAATGTACTGTCACCATGCTGCAACCTCCAGGGCTGAAAAGCCAGTGTTGAAATTTCCAAAACTCTATTTACAACCATTTACAGAAAAAAAGGGTTTTGACCTTTGACATTCTGTGATGCTCTTCTGAATACCTTAGTTGTGATTAGTTACTGTTGCCTTCCTTTCATTTCAGAGAAATCTGGCCATTCCAACCTGGTTTTCTCTTTTTCAGATTATCCTCTGTAGAGCTGCTGCTCCGTTTGAACTTCAGCAAGTTGTCTTGTCCATGTCTTTATGCCCATCTGCATTGAGTTTCTGCCATGTGACTGGCAGATTAGACATCTTTGTTTCTGTGTTAATGAGCAGTTGACCAGGTGTACCTAACAAAGTGTTTGGTGACTTTTTGGGGTTTAAAAAATTCCCCATTCACCCTGCAGGCAGTCTTTGTCCTTAAAGCTCAGATCCTCTACCAGAGGCCCGAGAGCTTGAGGGTCCTGCACAGTATCTTAGCTGTTCCTAGGACTGTGCTCTTCTGGACAGAGATCTTGGATGTCATTCCTGGAATCTGCTAGAGCCCTCTCCCAGTTCGGGGGTCACTGCCCCAAGTGTTCGGATTACCATGGGGACACTGTTGCTTTCACCTTTCACATCCTCTCTGGCAAATCTCTCAGCCCTTCTGGCTTATATCTCCTTGGTTTATCTCTTCAAACAGTTAGCGAAGGCTGTGAGTCTTTGCTTGGCAGTTTCTAAGGCCTCAGGTACAGTATGTCTAGCTTTTTGTATTATTCTTACCCTGAAAACCCTCTTTTGTCTCATCATTTCTTATTTTAAATTGACAATATTGGATTACACTGCAGTGGGGAATAGGTTTTATTACAGTAGATATCTTTCTGAAAGTGCTGTAACTAAGTTTAAGGACATAATTTCACTACTATTATCTTCTTCAATGCCATGTGCAACAATGGTGCAGAGCAGCTACCTAAACTCTACTCCCACAGAGGTCGATTATCTTGGTAATAGTGTTACATCCTTACTGCCTACGACTCTGGATACTGTGGCTGAACTCAGTGCATCATGGGAAGCCCCCATGATGTCTCTCTTCCACAGCATGCCTTTTGTCCTGTCTCTCTCCCCTCAGCCCCAACCGGTCGCAGCAGATGACTGCCCCTCCCTGAGTCTGGTTCTGCTGGAGGTTTCTTCCTGTTAAAAGGGAGTTTTTCCCTCCCACTGTTGCCAAGTGCTTGCTCATAGGGGCCGTTTTGATTGTTGGGTTTTCTCTGTAATTATTGTAGGCTCTTTACCTTGTCCCTTGTCTGAGAAAATGTCTGTCAAGGTCCTGAAACCTTTGTACAAAACAAGGCAACCTTTAACATCTTATCTGCTTCAAGTCTTCATAAAAAAAATCCTTATCAGGGAAGCCTTTACTTCCACTCATTTTGACTTGGCTCTGCCACCAATTTAAATGCCACCAATGCTGCCCTTAAGAACCGATTTTAGACCAAAGCATAAATTTCATTGGTTGAGGATTGCAAGATGTTTTCACCCAACTTGCCTCATCCTTGCAAGAGCGCTTGGCCACATATAAAGTCTGATTTGGGGATGAAAGGTAAACCCCTGTAGATCCAGAGATGTGTGGAACCACACTCCATTTATGACAGGTCCTAGCCATAACCATCAATTTAAAAGAATGATTGTGACTATTATGATATTGTTTATATTTTTAAATTAAGTTTAGATTGGTGTTTTTGTTTTTTTTGTTTTTTTTTTTAAAAAGGAGAGATTTTAAGAAAATTTTTCTGGTCCACATTTTTGTGGGCATCTGGTCCTATTGACATAAAGGGTGGCAAATTCAAAGTGCTTACTCAGTGACATCACAGTCAGTAAACAGAACTGTAGCAACTTTGAAAATGAAACTAAAACATGAAAGCTGTACCTAGAGTGAGGCTGCAGGAAGCCTTAAAGGAAAAGCTTTTTTCTCTCTGCACAGCTTGGTTGTACAGACGAGTGGACAGGTGTGCTTTTTACTAACTTCCATAAGGAAATCCTGTCATGTGCAATACTAAGTAAAGAGAAGGATTCAAATACTGGAATACCCTGGACAGCTCTGGCACTCATAGCTGTCATGTGATCACTGACACGGACTGTGACACTGTACAATTACTCATGGTTTATGCTCCTTCAGGCTCCAACAGCATAAAATTGACCTAATACAATTAACTCCATAATCTGTGTCAAGTGTTAATCAGAGGCTTGTTGAACTTTGTTTTAAAAATGATAATTATCATCACTGTGATGTTAGACTAATTAGGCATTCCTGCTCTGTGATGGCAGAAAGGGGCCTGTTCAGGGTTAGTTGTGGGTGGCCTCACATGTTTGCCTTAAGGTGCTTGATACACAACCAGCCTCATACACCCTACTTTGGAAAAGCTTGGGAGAGACGTATGAGCAATCAGAATGGCTCTTTGCAGGTGAAACTACTGCAGAACAGGTACAAAGGAACAAAGTCACTTTGATATGTACTTTATGACATTCTGTTCTTAGTATATTTATGCTTGCAGTGTGTTAATATCAAAGGTATTTATATTTGCTTCCAAAGCATAAAGTTGTACGGTGCCAAAACCAGCACAGGTTGTTTTCAGCCTTCACTGCATGCACATCTATTACCTGTCCACATAAAGACAAACAATAAAACCACAGCGGGGCCAAATTGGATTCTCTGTTATTTTCCATGAGTGCATGCACCATATTACCTTTTATAGTCCTTAACAGCATGTATTTTACAGGGAAGAATTGGGGGGTGTATTCTTTGCAATCGGGACAACCTTACACACTAAGCATGCACTCTTTGCACTAGACCACAATCAGCAGAGACCTATTGCCAGCGTCAACACAAATATACTCTCTCAGTGTGAGGTCTGTGTTTAACGCATTCCACTTTGTGAAAGTCACAGGTTGTATGAAGATTAGTATATACACGCACACATTTTGTATCTTCTTCCACTGTTTGTCTACATGTCTAGGAAGCAGTAGAACACAGTTGCACGGTAACCCTCATCACCTTCTCTTCAGCGCTCCTCGCTCCCTTTCCTCCTCAGCTCTTCTCTGCATCCAGTACTCTATTTCCTCACCACCTGCTTTCCATCAGTCAGCTGTCTTTCTTCCTTTTAACTTTCTTCCCATTTTCTTTGCACCCCCGTTCCTCCTCGGCCCCATCTTATCATTAACTCATTTCTCACTTTCAGCTCCTCAATCTCGTTCATTTTCACGCTGTGTTTTGTCGGCCTGCGCACATCTGTCTGTGTTAATCACGTGTGTGTTTATCATCCTATTTTGTTTAAATAAGCTTGCATGTGCGGCATTCGTCCTTTTTATAAATGCATTCATCAGCACTGTTTAATTTTCCATGAAACAAAGGGTGGTGTGTTACGCAGAACGTTGCGATGAAAACACTGTCCCATCAATTACCTGCTGTTGATATTTTCAGCAGGCACGGTGTTTGCTATTGGTGGCTGCGATTGTTCACTGATGCCTATCACAGTGCAAACAAAAAGGGGCACACTGTGCTTATAGATCAACTTTCTTGGATGTCAGCATAAAGCACATGGAATTTACTGTGCAAACAAACGAATCAGGATCGTGTAATTTAGGAAGTTGCTTGTGATCTCGTCGGGATTTAGCCTGTCAGGGAAGACTGAGCCTTCTTTTTTCATGTTTTCCGCGGAATCGTGTTTCACCCTCTGCGTAGCAACTTCACAATTAATATCTGGATTCCAGTTAGGTCAATACAAGTCATATTTATGTACGAGGAGTTTTAAACAATCCTAAAGACAGACAAAACAAAAACAAAGAGCAAAAGACAAAATAAAAGCATGGACAGCAAGAAAAGCAGGCCAGGCTGCAATTCCCACAGAAAGTAAAATTATGCTCCCTGGAGGGATTTCACTGTAAAACAAAACATGCATGAGGATGAGTGTGTTTTAATGCTTAAGAGTTCAATGCATTATTTGGAGATAAGTTATCTGAACTTCAGGAGTTGGACCACACCCCAAACAGTATGACCCCTTCCTGTCATACGTCTATAAATGCCAACTTGCACCACACACCGATTTGTTGTTGTTCACGTTTTTTTCCTCTGGTTGTCAACCTCTCTCAAAGGTATCAGGGGAATCTTTCATTTGGCAAACAAATGTGTTAACCACTACACCACATCTATCATTCGAGGTCAAGGGACTGGCCCATCTGATTTAAACTGAACCGATCTCCTGTTCAGGGTCATTATCTCATCTCATGCATCATGTGGTTGCTAGTTTTAGACTGCATCCCATAAGTCCAATTATGACCACTTGCTTGTGCAGAGGTTAATACTTGTTTCAAGCCAGTCAGACCTCCTTGTGGAGCATCGTCACTGCTGTATTTGCAGCACTTTTAGCAGTTTTCAGTTGAAGGTTGAGTCAACTACCCGCAAAGCACTTTTCTACTCTGGCTGAGCACTCAAAGATTAGCTCAAGAGCAGTGCATAGAGAGCTTCATGGAACGGGTTTCCATGGCTGAGCAGCTGCATCCAACTCTTACATCACCAAGCACAATGCAAAGTGTTGGATGCAGTGGTGTAAAGCACGCCACCACTGGACTCTAGAGCAGTGGAGACGTGTTCGCTGGAGTGATGAATCACACTTCTCCATCTGGCAATCTGATGGATGAGTCTGGGTTTGGCAGTTTCCAGGAGAACGGTACTTGTCTGACTGCATTGTGCCAAGTGTAAAGTTTAGTAGAGGAGGGATTGCGGTGTGGGGGTTGTTTTCAGGAGATGGGCTCGGCCCCTTAGTTCCACTGAATTGAACTCTTAATGCTTCAGCATACCAAGACATTTTGGACAATTTCATGCTGCCAACTCTGTGGGAACAGTTTGGGGATGGCCCCTTCCTGTTCCACCATGACTGCACACCAGTGCACAAAGCAGGACCATACCTGAGTGAGTTTGGTGTGGAAGAACTTGACTGGCCTGCACAGAGTCCTGACCTCAACCTGATTGAACACCTTTGGGATGAATTAGAGTGGAGACTGTGAGCCAGGCCTTCTCATCCAACATCAGTGTCTGACCTTACAGATGTGCTTCTGGAAGAATGGTCAAAAATTTTCCATAAACACTCCTAAACCTGTGGAAAACCTTCCCAGAAGAGCTGTTATAACTGTAAAGGGTGGGCTGACATCATATTAAACCCTCAGGATTAAGAATGGGTTGTCATTCAAGTTGATATGTGTTTGAAGGCAGACGAGTGAATACTTTTGCCAGTATAGTGTATGTCTTAACTTCAGCTCCATATTTTTTACACATACATATAAAAATGTTTCTAGAAGAGATGCTGTAAAACTTCTGTCTCCTGCAACCAATGTGGATAATTTGTGAAGGTCAGTTGAAAATCTTTTAGAGCATAATAGAAAACAACCTTTCTGAAAATATCTCAAGGTTCCTTTTCACTGTGTACCTCTTTCATCTATTTCTCCTCCACCTTTATATAATTCCTCTTCAGTATGTCCTTCTTTCACGCAACCCTTTCTCCCTTTCGCCTCCTCTCCAGATTTTCCTTTTTCATCAGCCTCCCTTTTCTCAACTGATTCCTTTACTTTTCTCATCCTCTGCCCCTACATCCTCGTCACTCCTCTAAATCATCCCACTCTCTGTACATATTTGATGATTCCACCACGGTCCAGGATAATAATTACACAGTTTTCATGTCACGTGGGCAGCCTGTGGGACCTGCAGGAGATGTGCGTTGCCACTGTGCTGATTAAAAATTTACCGAGTGCTTTACTGTGATGATGCTGAACAAAAGGGACTTCTTGTGATGTATGACTAATGCTTAGTCATAGGAAAAGCACATGTACAGTGTAGTCACAGTTTTGCTACAGCATTCTCAGTTCTGTTATAAAAGCCTTAATATTACTGACATGCAATAACTTTTATTGGAATCACTTCAGAATCTAAGTATATAGTGCATACATGCACTCATAACTCATTGACATTTCTGTTTGTTTTGACTGGTCAGCTGAAGGTGGTGCTGCTGTCCTCCACTCACTCACCGTAGTCAGTCCAGAGATCCTAAGTTGGTGGATTAACAGCTTGGGGATCTGCCAGGGGCCCCAGACCCTCAAATGGCCCAGATTCACCAGCTGCCCATTGGTTTTAAAGAGCGATTACTTACTCCAAAAAAAAAATAAATCATTCAATATTAGCTAAATATTTGTCTGTACACTTGATTAACTGCTCATTAACACAGCTATCTAATCAGCCAATCACATGGCAGCAACCGATTGCATATAGGCATGCAGACACGGATAAGACGACCTGCTGAATTTTAACCTGAGCATCAGAATGGGGAAGAAAGGTAGTTTAGTGACTTTGAGCGTTGCATGGTTGTTGGTTCCAGACAGGCTGATCTGAGTATTTCAGAAACTGCTGATCTGCAGGGATTTTCCCACGCAACCATCTCTAGGGTTTACAGATGGTCCAAAAAAGACAAAATATCCAGTGAGCAGCAGCTCTGTGAGCTAAAATGCCTTGTTGATGCCAGAGGTCAGAGGAGAATAGCCAGACGGCCTTGAGCTGATGGGAAGTCAACAACAACTCAAACAACCTCTCATTGCAACCAAGGTATACAGAAGAGGACCACACCATATCACAAAGCTAAGAACATCTCAAACAGGTTTCTTGAACAGGACAATGAGCTCTCTGTACTCAAATGGCCACCAGATTCAATGGAGGACCTCGTATATGTGTTTAATTGTACTAACAGCCTATTCAAGAAGTCTTCTGTTTTTTCTTCTTCTTATTTCCTAAACAGCCTTATATTATTGGTCTGGTACTGCAGTTGATAGGGAAGACATGCACAAACTCCTCCTATCCCTTAAAGACAAAATATTTTTATTGTCAGCCAACGAGTGCCTGGTGTCAAGCTTAATTAGCTTGCTGGCTACAGATAAAGATATTCTGGGGTTAAAATAATCTTAAGGGTTATTACTCTTCTCTGCTAAAATGGAGAACACAACAGGTGTAGCACCAGTTACTGGGTGGGGCAGGGCATTGTGAATGGTCGGCTGAATTAAATTACAAACTAATAGTGCAGTCTGCAGCCTATTTGGTTACAGTAAAAGATCCACCGAGATCCTTTAGTCTCGTTGCCGGCATGCAGGGGAACATCTTGCCGAATGAGGTAGAATGAGGTAGCTGGCGTGGACAGTGTGGGTTTGAAATGCACCTTTTCACAATTTGATTAACTTTTGTCAGCTCAAGCAGCGCTCCACAGCTTAGCTGAGCACAGCTTGACATTACTTCACTCAAAGGTGAAAGCACTGAAACCTGAAACACATAAGGTGGGACAAAGCTGCACAGACATTGACAGATGCAGATATCAGGGGTGAATAGTCATTCCTCTTATACTACTTTGAAGCCTGCCTGAAGGGTGCATGCCTAGTTGGTGCATTGGAGTGTTGTGTCTCTGTGGACGCGTCTGCTCTGTTGCAAAAATAATGGCAGGGCTACAAATGTCTGCACAGAGTCTGATGACAAAATTTACGTCACTCAGAGCCAAACAGACTGTAGTAGACTTGTGGACATGGAAACTACAACGTACCTTTAAGTAGAGTGCCCTGTCCAAGGCCTAATTCAAGCCAAAATGCAAAAATCATGTTTGTTAAATATTTTTCACTGATGTGTTTTTCTAATATAAGAATAATTTATTGTTTATATTATGCTGGTCTCACATACATAACCTACAGCTCTTAAACAATGAAATCTCCACATTATAACACTTAAGAAAAAAGTGTTAACCCAAGGTAAACTTGACAATGATATAAAAACAAAAGAACAAAAGTGCTGTGGGAGCTGCTCGGCAGTGGAAACCCATCCATGAAGCTCCCAGCACACAGTTTTTGTGCTGATGTTAATGCCAGAGGAGGTTTGGAACACTGCAGTTAAGGACTTTTATGCACCATGTGCCTCAGCACTTGGCGACCCTGCTCTATAACTTTTTATGTGGTCTGCCACTTCATGGCTGAGTTGCTGTGGTTCCTAAAAGCTTCCACTTTAGGAACTTAAGGAAATATCATGCAGGGAAGAGCTGACTTGTTGCAGCCCTGGCATCCTATCAGTGAATTTGGCACAAGGCTCAAATTTAGCGAGCTCTGTAGAACAACCCGTTCTTTCACAGCTGTTTGTAAAGGCAGACTGCGACGCTGAGTGCTTGCTTTTATACACCTGCAGCAATGGGACTGGAAACACCTGAATTCAAAGATTAAGAGGTGTAGCCCAGTACTTCAGATCAGTTTTTGTCTTTATTAATCATGCTTTCTTTTTTTAAACTATTTAAACTATATTTACAACAACTTTTAATTAGCTTCTCCATCCTGTATACAGCACAGAGGGTTTGGTGAAGATTTGAACATTTGAATTAGTTTGGAGATTTTATTATGTTAAATATAATTCATGCTTTGTCTTCATTTGACTTCAAAGTTTTACTCTTTGAAGAATCTGACAAGTAAAAGCTGGCACTGCATACATACCGAAAGAGCGCAGCAGTCACACACACACACACACACACACACACACACACACACACACACACACACACACACACACACACACACACAC
>JAVDPK010002140.1:524478-538884 GCA_034780415.1 Cichlasoma orientale
ACAGAGAGAGAGAGCGAGAGAGAGAGAGAGCGAGAGAGAGAGAGAGAGACAGAGAGAGAGAGAGAGAGAGAGAGAGAGAGAGAGAGAGAGCGAGAGAGAGAATTACGCACACCCTGATCTTGTCCACACAGAAGTAGTGTGGCGCACAGACAGGCGGCAGCCCTCACAAAGTGAGAAGTTTTCGCCAAAGGATTCTGTATAAAAAATTAATCACCTTCATGTCGACTCTGTTGGATACTAACCCGCCGATGCTATGGTTACCTTTATTACGGTAGGAACACTCTTGATTGTATTTAATTGGGTGCTCAGTGGAGTATTTTGTCGGTGCAAAACTCTTTGGTTCATTTGACACTAAAAAAAGTGACAGTGAATGAGCCAAAGTGTGCGATATGTTCAACATGCTTTAAACGAAGATAAAGGACTCAAATGGTTTCTTATGAAGTGTATTAATCCTGAGGTAAATGAGCTGCTGGATTTACAACTTTTACAAATGGCTTTAAAAAGTTTCAGAAAGGTTCGGTTTGGCAGAGATTCACCTCTAAATATGTGCTGAATATTAAATATTTGCTTATTTTTTAATAATAAGTTGCATGTTGTGATCTCAGATTTTATTTTACCTTCTAACTTTAAACTTTGGTCAGTAAAACCAAGAAAAATGGGAGACGAAACGCACCTGGAGGCAAACCAGATTGGATAAACTCTCTTCTCTCTGCGTTTGGAACAGGTAGACTCAAAGGTATTTCCAAAGCTGGGTTGCGCACAGAAATGTCAGGGACTCCCGTTGCTCAGTCGCACTCGGGACTTTTGCCTTTTGGTGGCAGCGGATTTGACTGAATGCGCACGGGGACGATGTGCCTCTGGATTACCCACGCGCTAATTGTTCCTCAGCTCGCGGTTAGTGGGTGTGAAAGTTGATATGTCACAGATGACTCCTAAAACAAAGGCGGACTATTCGCCCTGCTTTCCCCTCTATCCTTGCTGCTTCTTCCGTGTGTATGCGTGCATATTGTTTCTGTACGTATATAAACCTGTTAGACCTAAAATAGTGAGTAGTCTCCGTGCGCAAAGATACTCTCTCAAAATCTTCTTACGCACGAAACTTTCCGCAAAATAGTATAAAAAATTATTGTGTAAAGAGTGTGCATGCCAGTAAGATTCAAAACTGATTAAAACTGAATGTGAAATCCTATGAAGGAAAAAAATATTTGCAGAATTGGAGTTGGAGTAAGTGCACACGTGGGCAAAGCTGATAACCTTGTCATTTTTCACCAAACCGCCTCAGACATCAGATTTCAGTGTTGGCAGTTGTTACACGAATTAGCCAAATAATCCTGAAATCCCAGAAATACTGAACGGAAGCTCTGCGTGACGGCCTGATTAGGCGCATGTGTTATAGGACCTGTGGTCTGTGCAGCTTTGCGTAATGGCGCGCATCAGTGGGCGTCTTCAGCCTTTGGTAGACGCGTCCCTGCTGCCGCTTGTCCACTTTTCAGTGTACGTGCATGCGAAGAGGCCGCTGGAGCAGCTGTTGCGGTGGCGGATTTGAGGCTTTCCTGACATGCAGACACACAGCAGGACAGGCAAATTAGGACGCATGGAAGGAAGCGAGAGAGGGAGACACCGGCTCAATCCTGTAACCGTCTTTATGGGCACTTGAGTCAATAATAGCCTCCCAGGCATCCCGAGAGAACCTACTACTCCAGCTGTGAGCTGCTGCGTGCGTGCATGCCATGCAGCTCTTAGCGCAGCTGCAGTTTAACAGCGTTCATTTTGTGCTTTACTGCAGGAGGAATGGGGATAAATAAAGAGTGAGGGCTGTGAACAGATTACGGGTGGTGCTCACTGAAAGAACATGAAGTACAGTAAATATGGTTAAAAACGATAATTGCACTGTGGATCGTTCCCATTTGTTGTTGTTGCTTATCCATCTCCTGTCCTCTATGTTTCTTGCAAAGGGTTTATTCTTGTTTCATTTCCTATCACAGTCTTTCTTTTAAATTTACCCAGATGACCGAAATCAACATCATATAAAAGTTTGGGAAGTTTGAACTAAATGTTGCTGGTCTAAATTCCGAGACAACCTTGAGAAAAACATGTCGAGACACTAAGAATGCGTAACTATCAAAATGACTGCTGCCAACAACTCAAGAACCAAACATCAGGATCAGCTTGATGCGAGCTTATTTCAACAGAAATAAAAGTAATGAGGAGTAAAATCAGCCTTAATGCTTGTGCAGAGTAAAAATGAGAGAGGTTGTGCCAAAGAAGCTGTGCGAAATGTGTAAAAATGTGCGACTGTAAACTTGTACAAAGAAAAAAAAAAGTGCTCAGTTTATTCCCCCTGGCCAGATAGAAGCGTAAATAAAGAAACAGATGCAAACATGTGATGCAGGCTTCACTCATTCTGTTTAACTTGTCTCTTGTCGACTGATGGAGTTGGATCAGAGCATCAGCCAGGAAAAGGCAGCCTGGGTGGACCGCCAGTGTTATCTCATCACAGATGTTTTGTGACACTTCCAGAGGGACTGACTAGAAGTTGTAGTGTCCTTGAACTCCCTTCCCCTTCTGGAAATATGTTGCCTCAACATGTGACCTCTCCTCGTGCTGCAACATTATGTGTAATTCAGTTTACAACTGGCATTTCCACATCTTTAGAAACAGTACAATTAAATCTCCCCAAAATGGCAAATCAGTTTGATTAGATCGCAGAAATCATGGCAATTTGACAGATGAACGAGGACTGAATCACTAAAAACAAAAAAAAGTGCCACAATTGTTTAACAACTTTCACCATGAAGAAACATAAAATTATCTTTTAAACACAAACAAGTTTTCTATCAGTGTTGGGAATTTTTTAGTGGGACAAACCTACTGTTGGGAACCAACTGTGGCAACTGCAAAGCTACAAAGGGCTCCATAAGTCAATTACTGTTAACAAACACTGATGAGATATTCTTCCAGGACAGGCTGTCTGCTCATGCTGAGCTTAATGGCACCTTGGAGGCAGCAGGGTCCATCCACACTGAACATAGAGCGGCCAGTTGTGCTCAGCAGGGGAAAAGTTCTCCAAGTACTCATTACATCCATCATGTCTATTTTCACCATCATATTAGATCGCATAAGGCCTGTGGTAGAATTAGGTGCCCTGGCTGTCAGCACAGAAGCTCCACCCTTTTGATGTTTGAAGGGCAGCCAATGGTTCTTAAACTGTGGGCCCCATGGTAAGCTTAAAGCCATGGTAGGTGGGCCATGGACTACCAAGCAAACGCTTGGAAGCAACAGGAATCTGCTCCTATAGATACCAGAATACACCACTTTTCTCATATTTAGGGTTGGAAAAAACAACCTCCCACAATCATCAGGGTGGAAAACCTGTAGCATGAGGTGGTGCCTGTCAAAAACTAGTGAAAGATGGCTAGCTTACCTACCATGGGACAGCTTCCTAGCTTAGAAGTCTGTAGGATACGGGAATGGAGACTCCACACTGACACTTTGTTCTCAGTACATAACATCGAGCAGACAGCAGCAGGTCTTCACGACATGCTCTTCGTCAGGGTCTGTGTACGCCTCAAAACTCTTGCTCAGCACAACCAACAGGAAAATGGCGCCGCCTTTTGGTGCTGTACAGCAACTACATGAAACTGCAAACAAATGAATGAAAAATATTCAGAAAGGCAGCGCGGTGGTGCAGTGGTTAGCGCTGTTGCCTCACATCAAGGTCCTGGGTTTGAATCCACCTTCTGGCCGGGGTCTTTCTGTGTGGAGTTTGCGTGTTCTCCTCGGGTCTGTGTGAGTTCTTTCCGGGTACTCCAGTTTCCTCCCACAGTCCAAAGACATGCAGTTAGTGGGGTTAGGTTAATTGGGGATTCTAAATTGCCCATAGGTGTGGATGGTCTCTCTGTGTTAGCCCTGAGACAGATTGGCGACCTGTCCAGGGTATTCACTGCCTCTCACCCTATGGCAGCAGGGATAGACCCCAGGCCCCCCTGGCAACCCTGAACTGGACAAGTGGAAGAAGATGGATGGCTGGATCAGTAACTTTTGCAGTCCTAGAGGTCCACTTATCTCCAAAAGCCCTCAACCATGTTTCTGCTGTTTGAGATGAGAAAGGGTTTTTGTAATTAAAGTCAAGAGAACCTCAAGTACTTTTATAAAGAAGAAGAAAACAGAAGATTTGTGTTTCTATGATTTCTGGGGTGAACCACCCAAATGGGGTGTGGGTCCTTTTGCAGCAGACCAATTACCACGACTGTTCTGACATCATCTTACAAGCTGTCTGGTCAGTGAAAGAGAATCCACATGCAGTTAAAGCCTAAATGTCAAGCGATGTGAATGAGCAGCAGCCTTCATACCAAAAGGGTGAGGAGAGCAAAAATGTTAGTGCGCTTTCCCTGAGCTTTTTTTTTCACCACACTTCCCCTGCCGTCTGCTGCGGACCGAGCTGATCCTTTCATCCTATGGGTGTAGATTCACGGCCTTGTCTGCTCTGACACCGTTTACACATTTAGCAGAATGTTTATGCTGCACATTCTCACGACCAGTTAGAGCCAAACATGCTGTAAGGATGTGGATGAGACTGCTCCGCTCTGTAGAACAGAAACGACACAACGCTGGAGAGTTTAGTGCACATGCATATATGCACACTCCACAATTCATTAAGGACATTCATTGCTTTGACCTGTAACCTTAACTGTTGCTGTGATGTAAAAGGCTTGAAATGGAAATCCTCATTAGTGCTAAATAAGCTAAAGGCTGTTTGCGTGTCTTTTTTATTGTAATTCCCACAATTTATTATGTTTCTCGAAACAGGTCTCGCTTGCAAATGAGGCGCTGAGTCTTAATGGGACTACCTGTATAAATAAAGGTTAAATAAAAAAAATATCCCAGCGAGTCAGAATAGATAAAGATCATGAGGTTTCAAGGTGAGGCTTGGCCTTCCCGGCAGTTCAGTCATATGACAGTCCCGCCGTCCTCGTTCTGTTCGTTTTGAGCCGGTAATCTGCCTCTCTGTCTCAGCGATTTGCTTTATCTCCCTCACCTCCACTGTGAGGATCTTTATGTCCTTCATTCTGCACTCTTTACATCTCCCTCCCAGGTATTTGTCTTTCCACTTGCACTGTTCCACATTAAAAGGGAGACTCTGACCTCCTTCTAAATATCCTGATCTTGATACAGTTTATCTCTGCTAGCATCAGCTGGGATGAATTCCCATAAAAAGCTTTTTAAGTGTTTATTTATGTACATACATAAAAATTTAACTGGCAAGTATCCGGCTCTGCTGTCCCGTGACTTTTCCAAAATGTCAGCTTCTCAGGGCCAAGTTAATTTCTGGATCCTTCAGTGGAGTTTTAAAACAGTATTAGAAGTTCCTAAATATCTCAGTTTATTGTCACTAAATTTGAGGAGTGCGGTTGGCTGGAAGCACTAAATGAAATCCTTTCGAACATTTCCAGTAGTTCCTTCTCTGACCTTGCTTACAGACCATTTATGGGAAGTAGGTATCTGATCACAGCGACTGCTTCCTGCTGGATCTGCAAGGTTCCTGGTTTGACTCGTAGATTTATTTCTGGTTATGCAAATTTTAGACATAAACACAATGATAGCTACTCCAGCTCAGCTGCGGAGGTTAATGTCAGCATTAGGGTGACCAGATCTCAAGAAACTAAATGTGGGGCAAACATTAAGTTTGTGTGGGACAGTCTAAATTGTGTTTATTTTGATGAGCTTTAACTTTAAGTTAAACTTTAGCAGCTGTTCCAGATTCTTTATTTTGATCAGTTGAGACCAATATGCATGAATCCTCATCTGTATTCCTACACAGCAGTCATAAGAGTGAGTGACCAAAAAAAAACAAACACAATAAAGTACAAAATAAAAACAAAAACAGATGCGCACTTTAGTTGTATTTAGCTGCTCAACTCAACCTTTGTCAGAAGGAGCCTGACGGTCAGATGGTATCTAAGAAATTATGTACACATTTTCATTAAATTTGGTCACACTGATCCAATTTGCAACTTGATTTCATTGAGTTGTTATATCAGATTAATATCTGGGGTCTTACGCCATTAAGACGATTACGGTTTCTCAGCTAAATCTACGAAAGTGCAAAGCAAAGTCCAGTCACGTTTGATTCCAATCTGTCAGTTTCAGGAGAGACTTATAGCACCTAAGTGGCTCATGCGTAATCTGCAGCGCTTCTCACATTACCGCCCATTATGTGATTTTAGACACGTCGTTTAGGTGCTGCTTTTCCTACAGATTACACTGTCGCTCACTTCTTAACATCACTTCCATGTGAAAAGGCTTCTGTGTTCTTTCTCTTCCTATTAACAGCAGTGGATCCACATTTGGATAACAGTCCACACTAGAGCACACATCTCCACTGTGTTTGAGAAGATCCAGCTGAAACTAGCTGAACAATCAATTTTCAGATACTTAGGTGTGGTCATCTTCTTTTTCTCCATATAGAATGAAATGCCTATAGGTGACATCTGTGTGGGCTGATGTGGCCACCTTTGATATTTGAGCTGGCAGTTGCTCAGATGGCCTCAGGGGGAAACCTGCTGCCTGGTGCTTTTAACACAGTCTCACACTCATCACACACAAACTCAGTCCCCTCTACATGTCCCCTCATACAGTTTAACTCTAACCCAAACATAATACTAATCCTAACATTAATGCTTATCCTAAAGGCAAAAAGCACAACACCAAACTCAAAGAGTGGTGTAAAATCTCTGGACCATACCATCATGGTTTGCTTTTTTATTTTTTAGCCATATACACACTGTTAAAGTCACAGTGTCGGGCTTCAAATTTGCTATTACATTTTCACATGAAGTCACATAAAAATATGAGTTTGTAAGTAACATCATATGCTAAGTAACGCTAAGTAGCAGATTAATAAACGTCTGGGATGGGCTGTACAGCACAACGAGCCACAATATCTGTCAAACAATCCATTAAAAATGCTCCAGAAGGCACCGACAGTGCACACAGACACAGATGTTAGCGTAGGTTCCAGCTGCCTGTATGGGGACACCCATAATCAATGTGGCCATGCCCCTAACTCAATAATCCGAGGAGATGCCACAAATGAATGCTGTCTCAGGTGGTTCCTAGAGGAACCTGCAGACTCCAGACTGCATTTCCCCTACAACCATAAGTCACGCTGAACCTGATGTGTTTCATGTCTGTGTGTCAGGATTTGACTGAGCTATGATGAATGAGTGAGAGGAAGACAGTTAGATTTATGACTCAGGTTTGCCACACACAGTATCTTTGACGCCCCAGTATAACTGGTCAGTTCGTGGATGTGTAGCTAACATTAAATCCATCATTCAAACATCTGAGTGAAGTAACAATAAGCAAAGCACACTTTAAGTGAAATGAGACTTGTGTAAATGAGGGGTGGTAATGCACTGGAAAGCCTGTCTGAATGATGTGTTTATGTGGCGCTCGGAAACACGAGAGCAATCCCTGCTAACCCTATCACCAGAAAAGAATGCTGCTATTGGACTATTATACAAAACTCTGCATTCCTTCAATGGCCGAGCTGTTTTGGATCCAGTGAAAGTTCTGTATTTCAGAAATATATGGAGCTTGCAGCCATGGTTTGATACAGACTGGTCTGCCATACTCGTGCCTTCCACTTCATTTTTTTGCAGTGGCGCTGATGGTTGGCCTTTTACGGTCCAGTATGATCATAATTCTAGTACTAGCTGCACAGGCTTTGAGCGGCATTAAGGTGACTTGATATTCCTTACTCCTCTTCTGTGCTTTGCCTGATAGTACTATTTATTCCTGAGAGTTCTATGTTTCTGTTCAAGACTGACTGGATGCTTAATCTGTAATCTGCACTATATCTGCTGCAGTTATTCAGGGCCTTTAATCTTGCTTGTATTTCTCTTCCTTTCTATTCCGTGACCGTTGGGTGATTTTACAAGCCGCTTCGCTTCCAAACAGTTCTAGATGTGAAACGCGACATAAACCAAATTGATTCCACAGTAATATTCCTGTTTCCTTTTTTTTCACTTTTTAAACATGAACGGTCTTATGTATGTGTGGATTAATGGAGGATAAATGCACTAAAGGAGACTTATTTTTAGATCTAGTTGCACTTCCTTGTCTCAGCCTTCAGGTTTAGTTAAACCAAAGGGCAAGAAAGCCCGGCTGCTATACTGTATATCATCTTGGTGTCTAATGTCATGACTTCTTGCTGCAAGCATGTGGAAGGACAATAGTGTGGTTTGTTTGCCTACATCTAATAAGCATTGCAAAACAAATGATAAAACAGAGGTTAGGCAATTTCTAACTTCCTCTGGAAACATGCTGCAAGTGATGTGGTATGCTGCAATCCAACAGTCAACAGATGTGTTGAGGAAAATTAAAGCTTTATGGCAAATTCAAATGAATTTTAATAAATTTGGCAAAAAAAAAAAAATTCTCAGTCTAAATGTCTTTTTATGGCTCTGAAACTCTTTATGTAAGTAATTTGTTGTTAGTGGTGCTTTACATGAAACCATAGACTGTATATGAAAAATAGCCATAGTTTCACCCCCCCCCCCCCCACTATTTTGTCAACTCTGCATTTTGAAGGTTCAGCATTACCGTTTTTGCTGACACTGCTCTGTTCGAGGCAGAAGTGAACATATTTTGAGGAGTTTTCACTTAAAGCTAGCTTGGCTAGCAAACTGCATCCATAAACTGCCTGGGTGAAATGCACACGCACAAATGCCTGCCATCTGCCACCATGTACATACATTCCTTAAAAATGCTCCAAAAGGCGCCGACACCAAAAACACGGCTGAGAAGTCCAGTTCGGTGATTCTGTTTAGCGGAGACGAAGCCTAGAATATAGCGAAAATCATCCGCAGAAGCTAAGTTAGTTTTCATACCAGGCTGTAAACGTGCTTTTTAATGCCTCTAAGATGGGAATTTACATGGGCGTATATAGCCAGCCTCAAGTTACCTCTGAAGGAAATGCAGTTTTTTTTGGCACTTCTACGTTGGCTTCATCTTTCCGCCCCGGTGGTTTCATCTTGTAACAAACACTGCAAAAACCAGTTGGCAGCAGCTGTTGTTTTTGTGTTGGGTTTTTTTTTGGTGCAGTATTACCATTGTACTCATGCTTACAAAAAAAATAGTAGTTTATCTCTGTTATTTTTTATGAAATATGATAACTTCTGTGTCACAACCACAAGGTAGAATGTGGCAAACCTGGAAGCATGCAAAATTCAATCAGCTGAGACCGAGAGAGAAGAGAAAAATAGTAGGACTCGTGTTTATTATGGATGAACCTGATAGTAAAAAAAAAAAAAGTCTGAAAATGAATCAGAGCCCAGTTTGGTATTTTGAAATGTCTTGTTTGTTTTTTGTTTGTTTTTTTTAACCATGTTGTGTCCAAAGATTAAGCTCAGTTTAACTCTGTAAGTTACAGACTGTAACTTCTTTCATTTAAGATCCCGGAACCAGCAAACGAGGAAAATTTTCACTGTAAAATTTCTGGAATTATTTTTGTTGTCAGTGATTTTTTCTACCATCACACTCCATTTGTTTGTCCATTACATCTATAAGTAATGCATTACCTAAGATTATTTTAGATACTGAATATGTGTAATTAAAATGTGTACTTGCATGTTGCTCAGTTTAATATTTTATTGGCTTGAGAACCAGGCAGTGTTTTCAGCATCTCACACACACAAGGTGTCATTTAGATGGTCTGGCCGTGTCAGTACTGGACACCAACTGATAATGATTCTGTTTTAAAGAATGAAAGTCCACATTCAGAGCTCGGAGGACTGGACACATGGCTTGTTCACATTCATTTCACTTTGTGAGCACTGATATCCGTCCTGCAGCAGTAACAACACCGGCAGAGTACTTCTGACTCCAGTTTCAAGACATCTATTTCAAATGCTTAGCTACTCCTACTGGCTCTATTACAATACCTTGCACATTGAAAAATGATCCTAAGTGGTGCCAAGCGGGTTACAATGTAGCGTCAAGGGGTCCTGAGTAAGTCTCACATATGGATACTGCTAAAGCACAATGCTGCACAGCTTGGCCTTTTATTAATATTGTTTTTATTACTGACAATAACCATCCTGTGCCCATCTATAAGATGTCTGGTGCTTAGATAAAAAGTGTATTCAAGCAAAGTGATCACTGGCTTAAAAGTCAGAGGCTACAGTTCCCAGGAATATTAGGAAATGTGACGCTGTGGTCTTGATAGTAACCTTGTTGCAAAGAGTTGTCTAAGGATAATTGTAGACCTGTCCACAAACAATTTTTGACACATCTAAGCCACATTTAAACGACTGCGTCGCCACACTTAGTGGCGTTGAGGTTTGGTATCGAGTTTCAGCTCGTCAGCGCTTTTCATTCAGCACAATTTGTAGCAAAATGAAGGATTTTTTTTTAAACCTCAGGGAAAATAATTTGCTGTGGAACAAGAAATTCTAGAGTTCCTTCAGTTTGCCAAACCACACCAAACCCACTGCCAAAATGCTGACAGGAGGTAGTTAATCATTCAGCATGTGGTGGTTTCTGCTGTCCACGAACAACAGCAGTCTTTGGGCAAACAGAATTAGTCATGAGTCTTTAACATTTCAAGACTCTTGCACCGACATTACTGCTCTGGGAACTGTATCCTCTTAGATTACTAATAATTTTGTAAGTACTTTAGGGATGCTAGTATTCAAAGTGCCTGACAGTAGAATAAGCACCAGCACCCAGAGTGGAACAAACACAGGATGAACGACTATACTTATGACGACCTCTAATGACAGCATTCAAACCCTAAACTTTACACTCACCCATAATTTAATCATAACTTTTTAATCAGTAAGATTAAACCCCAGTGAAAATGAGTGAGTTTGAGAGAACATTTTCAGCTATGTGCGTCATTTATCCGTTCAGAAGTTACATATCCTTGGATCATGTCTAACAAATAAATAAACACATTCACACAGGTTTCCACTGGTCTTTCAAACAAATTGGGCAACAAGTAATGACTGTAAAACATAGTTATCAATTTAGTTATTGGTCTGGCTTCAACTCCTGCCAATTTTCCTTTAACCACGGGATACACAGCCAGCCAAGTTCTCTTATTTGGATCTCGGTCAGATGATAAATAGTGCCTGCGAGAACAAAACAGCAAAGCAGGTCCTATTGTGAATAAACTCACCATGACTTTTGTCACTCTGTTGTTGTTTCTGCTGGCGTGCTCGGAGAAATTTAGAACAGTTCACTAAGAGGAGCGCCGGTCATGTGCGCTGAATGTGACGCACTGTGTTAATGACTTATCTGATTGTTGTCTGTCCAACCTATCACGGTTTCTAATTAATGATAATCGCACAAAAGGAAGAGATGCAATGGGGTCTGACTCGACAATACTCGATCACATTTAAAAAGAAGCAAAGAAAGTTACAATTTTAAAACTGTCAATGTAATTTAACATTGAAAGTTATGTTAATATAATTATGTAGATTTCTAGTTGCGCCTTTTATGTCTTTAAAACATCAACCGCTACATGTAAAATAAAGAAAAGAAAAACAGGCATAGCTTAAGGAGCAGAATATGGCACAACTTAAGGCAAAGAAGTGTATTTTTTGATTAGGGCTCAACTGGCATGTCAGATAAGTTTGCTTGCTCGCGCAGGCTGAGACATCCTGCAGTGCACGTTGCCAAAACTCTAATTGCCTATCATATGTGAAATGAAGGAAAAACATAGAGGCATCACAAAACTTGCACTTTTGCAGATCAGGACAGGTCCTTTAGTTTGAGTAATTCCAAGATGACATCTACCAAGCTGATTACACTTGGGACACCTTTCAGATACGACTGGAGACATATAAAAACATCTGAGACATGGTGGTAGCCCACGGAGACAGCCTTTAAGCCAATCGCACTGACAGAAGTCCACAGTTGATGTTCACAGCAGTTGGACTAATAGTAAAGATGTAGTAAAGGGTACTTAGTCTGAAAAGTGAAGTTGTGCAAGTGCCTTAAACCTGCATGTTTCCCCCTAATGGCCAGCAGGGGGTGGCTTTTCTGGATGCACAAAGAAGTCAGTTTGAGTAGAAGTCTATGGGAGAATCAGCCTTCAGCTTTCCTCATAATTGACCTCAGTAAACACTTTTCTCATGAGTTTATGGTTTCAGTGGCTAGTTTCAAGCCTAATTTAATAAAACATGGGGTTTTTTTTGTAAAGTATGATCCACATTAGGGTGAAATAGCACACTAATGCCAAGCATGCCTTAGGGTAGACCTACCTTGGGACTGACAAGTTGCTACCATCCGGTTAGTTTGGTGTTGTTACCACAGCTGCACATTTAACCTGTTTTGTTGGTAGTCTTGCACCAATCATTAATCCAGGGAATACTACCAGTATACACTGACACATGCACTCTCACGCACACAAGGCAGCCAGGTCTAAGCCACTGTTGAGCCGTTCAGTCAGTTCCTGTGTGATTCTATTAGGCTTGACAATGGATTAGCTCCCTAATCTCTACATCTGATTTGGATTGGTAAACTACAGAATTACTGCTCTCTCCGTACTACTCTCTCACTCAGCATTTTCCTGACAATCCATCGACCACGTTCAGTATCTTTCTTAGTGAGCAGATCACACAGTTCTCAGTTGTCAGCCTACTCCTGCGCTCAGTCTTTTTTCACTCTTCTCCTGAGGCTTGATGCCAGGCCTGTGGAGAAGCTGTGGATTTAGGTAAGTGTTGGCTATGAAATCTACTTTAATGTAACACTGAAGTCAAACAAATGTGTCACAAAGTGCTTGAGAGACAAAAGAAAACAAAAATTTATTTTTTCTTTAAAAAAAAAAAAAAAAAGCCAGATGTAGGTCAGACCGGAAACACTGCTCAGTCTGTGAGTGTGTTTGTCTGTGTGTAATTCCAGCCAAAGTGGGCCTTGTCAGATGTAGGACATAATGAAAACCACATCAAGGTAGAAGATGATTTTTTTTTTTTTTTTTTGCTTTACTCTTTGGGCAAACCGCAGAAATCTAACACTGACCAGCCCTGTTGTGTCTGCCTGGCCTGTTGTGTAAGAAAGAGATGGTTAGAGGCTTTCTTGTTCCATTTCTTCCTCTCTCTTTCACACAAGGACTAAACAGGCGTGTGTCAACACTGCTGCACTCGTTTATTCAATAGAGTAGGGAGGGGCAAGCATGTACCACTGAGGGTGAGGAGTCTGCACGGTTGCTTTGCCACCCAAACACTTCAGCAGCTGGTTTCAATCGCCCTCTTCATTTTTAAGCGTGAAGGCTATGATAAACCAAAGCATACTTCAGTAACACAGTGCTGTGTTATGATGATACTTTCATTCTGGGGAACATGGAAACCTGCTGTTTCAGTGCTGCGCTCTCATTTATCTGACATTTAATGCAGTCTTAATGCTACACTTGGCAGGGGCTCTAAGAGAACACCATCAATTTAACAAGTTCGCCATTTTAAAGCTTGCTGTTACAAATTGGACAGTTTAAAAGACCTGTAGGTTCACCCGATGGGTATAATAAAAGATGACAGGGGCTTGCATTGTGGGAATTCTGGGATCGAGGCACACTTAGGACTAAATGGCAGGTCATCTAAGCCACTACATTATCAAATTTCAAACATGTAATCTTTAAATGTATTCACTTGCCTTCAGTTTTCTTTCCACTTTTAATACTGCATTGATAATTTGGGAAATAGTCACAAAACAGAATTGTTTTCTTCTTGATTTCTTTTGTTATGTGTGTTACAATAGAGCAGTTACAATAATGGATGCCCATATTAAACATGAAAAACGATTTAAATAAGGAGGTTAGTGCAAGTCTAAGTAATCCCTATAAGCCAAAAGCTCAGTCCCAGTTTTTTTTCTACTCTTGACTTTGTATAAACTTAGTAAAAGTCAATATCTGTGATATGGCCCTTTCTCCTCTCTTTAAGTTGGATTAAGGAGAAGAGAAAGGGAGCCAAAGTGTCTTGTTTCAGACAGTCAATGAACTGACACCAAGGCCCAGTATATGATAAACAAGCTATTAAAGTCCAAAATGAATTTAAAAAGAAAAAAATCTAAAAACAATTAATCTATTACATATTCCAGTTCTACTTTCCTATGTAAAAGTCCTGTGACATAAGTCACTGCCAATACCTCCCTGGGTTCTGTGCTAGGACCAATTCTATTTACACTATACATGCTTCCCTTAGGCAGTATTATTAGAAAACATTGCATACATTGTCATTGCTATGGAGATGATACCCAGCTTTATCTAACCATGAAGCCAGATGACACACATCCATTAGTTAAACTGCAGGAATATCTTAAAGACATAAAAGGCCTGGATGACCTCTAATTTCCTGCTTCTAAATTCAGATAAAACTGAAGTTCTTGTGCTCGGCCCCACAAACC
>JAVDPK010002140.1:541237-562628 GCA_034780415.1 Cichlasoma orientale
ACACACACACACACACACACACACACACACACACACACACACACACACACACCCACACACACACACACACACACACGCATGCATACACGCACTTTGACATCACTTTCCCTCTCTCAAACACACACAAATACACGTAACAGCAGAGCCACGTACTTGTATGTCTGCACCACCTGACAGCGTCCACGTTGCTTACCTTGGCGTCCACGCACGGGCACAAACTAGTTTTCTCAGGAGGTAATTATTGTGAACGCAGATGACTCACCTGGCTCACGGCAACAAAGCAGTCAGAGGGTAATTCACAGTTATGATTGGAATTCTGCCCTTCCCTGTACTCACCATAACAGCCCAGGGCATTAAAAGAGAGTGAGGTGGGAGGTGGCAGAACATAAAGGAAAAGGCCACAGATCATCACAGCCTAAATCGGTGTGTAGAGTTGGATTTCACAGTCACTTTCACTAACTATTTATATAGATTTACATTTTAGGAAATACACTTTTGCTTGGATACTTCCAGACCAGGGATCCCACCGTGAACTTGACATGCCTTTCTGTTATCTACATCAAATGGCTAAGTTGAAATTTTACTTTTCAAAATCTTGTTTTGCAGTTAGTTTTTGAATATAACAAAAACCCAAAGCCCTGATCATCTCCAACTTGCACAACGGCTTTTACCTTATCACAGGTTATGCTTAAAAATTGCAGGATATTCCAGGAATTCCCTTATCAGTGGACCGCTTGCTAATTCTCTCTGGCTCTTTATCATTTTCCTTAATCTTGCCATGCTGGCAGGCCAGATGGTAGGCAGTATGAGATTTGAAAAAGAAATCCAGATAGGTTTGTTGGAATAAACCTGCCACATGTTACGTTACGTTTTAATTCAACTCTGAACAAGTTAATTGTTATATTTTGTTTAGGCTTTCTGAGATCTACATTATTATTTTAGCCTTTTGCTGTTTTCCATTCGTTCAGGGCCACTGGAGCCACTTATAAATAGCTATATATATAGATAGAGCTTTTCACCACACCACTGAAACCTGCACCTGTGTAACAAATGTGAATGGCATTTTTTCATCTCTCTTATGGAGAAAGGGGCACTCATGTTTGACATTTTGTTGAGTTTTTCTATGCTGATGAGCACACAGATGAACAAACACTGGGATGGAAGCTGAGCTCCAGACTGGACTGGATGTCTCTGTCACTCTCTCTCTCTCGGTCTGTGTGCTGCAACATCTGGAGTCAATTGGACAGCATTAGGGCTCAGACATTGCTGGGTGAAAATCCCTCTAGAGGATTTGCTGGTTTGGCACACTGCTCCACTAAGCCCCATCAATAACCGTCCCTGACTGCAACATCACTGGGGTCTCCACAGTGACTGCGCAGCACACTGTGCTCAAGCAGGTTTCTGATTGGAGCCCCGAGGGTGAAAATGCATTAAGAGGGTTTATTTTACTGACTATTTCTTAATGATAATCAAATCTGACTTGGGAGAATACATCACTAATATGGAAAACTGGTAGTTATCCCTGTTGCCTCAGTTCATTTTTGTGCACAAAGATTGAAGTAGTTTAGAGCACACTGCGTTTACCAAAGTTGGGTTCATGGAACTTCAGATGCTGATGCTTGCATTACCGTCAGAATCTATTTTTAGATCCTGAGACAAGTAGGCAGGAATACCTGGTTGGGCTTTGGTCAAGCTTGGGGTCAACTTAAACGTTATGAGGTGACTGGTTGTGATTGGTGTTAATGTAAGGGGAAATAAACAAGTCTGCTGTGAGTAACTTTTGTAAATGTCTTATTGTTATATTTTAATCCTTCCATCAATTCTCTTCCACTTATACTTGTCAGGGTTGGCACAATAAAAAAAAGTATTTTCATACCAAGCCTGGTATTTGAATTTACATCATTTCCTTGAATCCTTTTAAAAATACAATTACATTCATGTGATTACAATGCTTTATTTATTTATTTTTGTATATTATTTTGCTGTTTGCACTCCATGGTGTGTAGCTGTGACTAAGAGCATCCTTCCCCTATATTAACCCTAACTATTATCTGTTAATGCAATGCTGTAAAATGACCAGTAAAGGTGAAAAGTGGGTAAAAAGTAGACAAAAAAAACCACAGGCAGTGTGCTATTTAATGTGCAAATCCCCAATATAAAGTAGTAATACAAAAATAAAGTTGGTATAATAAGACACTGAAGGTAACCAGCTCAGTATTTTTGGCATTATATCGTACATTATGCCCTGGATGGAGAGTCTGGTTTGATGCCTGGCTGATCAGGACATTGGCATTTCTCTACCGCGATCAATAAACGGTTTGCCTGTGCTGCCCTGCTGTTGCTCCACAAACAGCAGTTAATTACTAATGAGTTTAAAGCTGGCATTCTTACATTTTTAGCCTGGTAGCCAAAGCACAAGTTAAACACTTGAGTGAATCAGTACACAGATCTATAACTATATTGTCAAGTCTAGAAAAGTAGTCAATTAAATTAAATCAAGCTCACAAAAAGGTGGAACTACAATGCATGACTGATATTTTCTCTTATGTTACGTTCTGGCTGAAAAACTGTTGCGTGTCTAAGAGGTTTTCGGTGTTAGCTGCTTGAAAGTTAAATGAAAGTGGAAAACAAAACCACAAGACAGTAAATTAGTCTCAGGAAAATATCTGCTGTTATGCTTCAAAATCAGCTTGTTAAATACATTTGATCTTTGTTCTCTGAGGAAAGAAATTTGACCCAGTATGCAAATATGCAAAAGTTCATGATTTTCTTTCATCTGGTATCATTTTAAAGCAGTTAAGTTATTCCTTCTTAACCATTGCCATGATCATTTTTCAGTTGCTGCCCTTGCTCCCAATTGTTTTTACTGAAAATGATATGTGGTGAAGCTTTGGGTTCCTCGCTGTCTTCTCAGCCTGCTTTTCTTTTCTGCCCTGTTTTTCGGAATCCTGTTACGCAGCACTGTACAGACACAGAGAGCATCTTACACGTCTTGTGAATATGTGCACGCACCCTCGCACAGTTTCAAGAGGGTGGAGGAGATCCAAGGAGACTAGACGCTACCTGGGCAGGGCCAGAGAAGGACATCACTCCATCAGCAGGAGCAGCATCTGCTCCTTTGTGGAAGGAGGAACACTGCTCTGCAAAATGACCTCAGCGGGTTACTCGTGCATGTTTCTGAGCAAACTGAAACAGATTTTATGAGCATGGCATGAGGGCCTGATGGGACCTGTGCTCATCTCTCAGCAGGGAACACCAAAACTGGCAGGTGCGCGACAAGCCCTTGGTTTTCAACACTGATCAGGGAGAAGTATAAGGGGCAAAACCTGACATGAGTGTTGATGTACTGGTTTCCATCAGCACAACTGAATTATCACAGTGAACAGAGGCATGAATGAATGAATGAATGTGGAACAGTGGAAATGGGAAAAAGGCCTCTTTATGTAGGCCACCTGGTTGACTTTTAGTCTCACACTGGGCTGGACGTTTTCAGGTCAAGATTGTGTTACAATTAATTGATGTTGGTGCATTTTGATGCGCCTACATTTCTTAGTTGTTTGGCTGGTATTTTTTGCCACGCAAATTACTTGCTTGTATTTTAATTGCATGTATGCTCTTGCCAGGAAATGAGGCTTATGCAACATGTCCTCCAATCTGAAGAAGTCGTTTGTTCCTATACTAACCATATGAACGTTTTCAAAATGAGCGCCCCTACAGGTGGCAGGAGGCAACGCAACCTGATATTGTGACATGGCAGGCCACTTTTTAAAATAACGTTTTGTGTGTCATGTCAGCGTGTAACGTGGATGTAGCTCGGGAGGTAGAGCAGGTCATCTACGCGTCGGAAGGTTGGTTCGATCGCTGGCTGCTCCAGTCTGCGTGCCAAAGTATCCTTGGGCAAGACACTTAAGTGCTTGTATGAATGGGTGTGAATGAGGCATGTTATATAAAGTGCTTTGAGTGCTCAAGTAGTGTAGAAAAGTGCTACATAAGAGCCAGTCCATTTAATGTTTAAGCTTTTCCTGTGGTATCGAATGCCATGTAGCCCCCACAAATCTGAGAAAATCCAAATTATATTTCTTTGGAATTTCCCAGAGAAAACCGAACACGTTATTCACACACCCTTTAGTGTACGACTGCGAGAGGCTGCTTAATTTTAAAATACAGGTACTGGTAGTAAAAGATGCCACACAAACAACCTGTGAGGTGGCATTTTAAAGAAGGACAGGCTCTTTAGGCTGCTTCTGTCCTTTACCATTGTGTGAATTAGATGGATTGGTGATGCTCCAACATGTTACTGTGCTTTTAATTTTCTTTTTAATTTACTTTAGATGAACTGTTCACCGCGATGGAGTGAAATTTTTTATTATTTGGTCCAGTTAAGAGCCTTCACAGGAGAAAAACAAACCCCAGCTGCTTTGGTGAAGATAACTGCATTAAACTTAGTTTGTAGCATTTTCACTTGGTGAATACCTACCTCAAATTCAATATTAGAGGTGAGACATACAGATGTTAATAACCGCTGTATGTGACAAAATTCTACATCTGTTAAATGTACATTGGGGACCCTTGTGCCCCCCCGATGCCCCCCTACTATCTTCAGATAGCAGCATTGTCCACTTGGCAAACATTAATAATGTTAATAATCTTTTCACTGAAACTATGTAACTTTACTTGCCTTGTGGCACGTTTCTCATCTGTTTGACTAAGTATCTGCAACAATACAAAGCTCAGTAGTTCCAAAACAAAACATCACATTTATGAGAGTCTATTAACTATCATAACTGTTGTGACACAGTCAGTAACTGCACACAAAACCTGCGTGTGGTCTTGCTAAGATGCTGCCACCCTGAGGCTAATTATCTGAATCAAAAGTGTGGAAATTTCAAAAGGCACGGGTGTCTGCCTTGCACGCTCAGACTGCACGCAAGCATGCATTTTTGCAGTCTGCCCTCGTCGCAATTCTAACATACCTGTAGCATTTCTAAAGTTTGCTCGTGAACACGTACGCGTGTTTTTCTGTGTGCAGCATCTTCATGTTTCAACACAGGCTTGTAGCAGATTAACGGCTTCAGTGAGCATGGAAGGCAGGAGAAACAAAGATCCTGGCAGTTTCCCCAGCTCTGTTTTCTAAGGGAATGATTAGCTTAGGGCACAGAAATGATGCAGGGATAGAGGCTGATGGAGGGATTGCTTGGAAAGTGAGCTTATTCACTGTCACTTATTTTCAGTGGCTCAAATGTAACTGAACAGCGTAGCCATGGTTGCTTGTTGGTGGATCTTTCTGAATTTTGTCTTCAGTAAGTGACATGCAGCTCGGTCGGGTCGAGAACAGGCAACAATAATTGACTTCTTTATGTTCAAAAACTTCTCAGTCTTTCACACCGTCTTTTGAGTCACTGACCATCCGTGGTGCGAGGTGCCATCCAATTAATTTTTTCTGCATTTGGCTGAATCTAAGGAGAAAGTATAGGTCTATATCCTACTATACTACAAAATTCATCTGGCCTATTCTGTTACTTGTCATATTATCAATACACTTGTGACAGATGATATTTTAGAGCTTTGCAAAGTCAAATTTGCGCGTTGTTGCCAACCCTCTGAATTCTTTCTCCTGAAGTTGTCTCTTTGTGGTGGATTTGGATAATGACGCCTCTCTCGGAGGGTGCTCTTCATTTGGCTGCGTCTTCTAAAGTGAGCTTTAGTTAGTGAGCTAAAGAGGTTTTATCTTTACCATAGAGATGATTCTGTGACCATCTGCCACTGCCGTCTTCCATGAATGGGCAGCTTTTCTAATGTTGCCAAGCTAGGCACTTTTTTGTTTGTTTGTTTGTTGTCAATGTACTAAGTCATTGGATGATGGATTTGTTTTGTTTTTGTAATCTCTGGGAAAAACATTTTCCACACATTTATCAGCTTAAACATTAATCTAATTTTCTCTTCATCTGGGCATGAAGTCCCTACAGATGTCTTCTATAATTGTTTCGATTTGCTTTGAAAAGTTCCTGAATGATCTGTTTATATAGCTCTTGTGATACTGTACAAGTGATGTCTTGTGATGTTTTCTTTGTGTGCAGCAGGTCATTGCATTCCTCTATAAATGTTGGGATTAAAGTAATCAAAAGTTACCCGTAAAAAGAGGAAAAAGGGTTTCTGAGAGAAAGACATAAATATGTAGATCACAAAGAGGCAGAAAAACTAACAGAAACCTAATGCAACATTTTAGCAAGATAGGTCGATCACACATTTAAAAGCTAGTTTCTTGTTACAAGGGGGTCACCATGCTGACACAACCCTAAAGGGAATTTCTGTCTGTGGCTGGAATCAAACCAGCAACCTTTCACTCGCCAAGCAAATGTGTTCACCATTACCCCAGTGAGGCACTACAGCTAAGCTAACAATCACTCTGCACCTAAAAGGCCCCAAAATATCCAAATTATTCCAATTTAATTCCAAGCTAATTTTGTGTGTTAATTATGCTTGCTGTTTATCTGTTGGTCGGTTCATATTAATTAAGCACAGCGACAGTTTTACAAGACTTGAGATCAGTTTTAGTTTTAGTCTGAAGTTATAAACACAAGAGTTTAGTTTGCAGTGCATCCTCTCTTGTCCAGGCATGTTTTCCAGGAATTTTTCTTCTTAAAGTGTACAGAGAACAGACAAATCAGCCATAAATATCCTTACGTAGTCGTAGAGCTATTTCTACTTGGTGTAATGAGCCAGGGCAGGTCATTCATTTGGTATTTCTTTCTCTCTTTTTTGTTGCAAGAAAAACATTAAAGGATTTATATTAGGAATGTGCAGAGAGGAATAGGAAGTCAAAGTGACAGATGAGAGAAGAAAAATGACAGGTGAGACAGAATCCAGTACAGAATAAAACAAAACCATTGATATGAAGATAAGAGTCAGCTTGTAGTTCATATGTAATTGTTTTTAAAGCGGTCTTGAGCAACAGTTTTTCAAAAGTTTTTCTTTGGACATTGGCTGCTGTGTCACTAATTTTCAAGAGATGAACCTATTGATGTGTCTACACATAGCAGACAACTTAGCAAAAAACCAATTTAAAATTTAATCTTTATGCACTTAGTTACTAGCAGCCTGTTGCAAAAACACATAATTTCCCCCAGTTTCTTTAGCTGAAACTATGAAAAATTCCAAAGATTACACAGTTTAACAGGCATAAATTAGCATTTTTGCACCAACAATGTGATACCCAAGGAGCTTTTAACAAAAAAATTGGCATGTCTCAGCATGGTGTGGAGTGTGCCCTTAAAAAAAACTGACGAAACTAGGGATACACCACGAGGCCAAGGACGCCACCGATGCCTCCACCCTCCCACAACAACCCCACCCTATAGAGGCTATCAGCCGCGCATCATACCCTGTTTTTCTGTATTCTTTCTGTAGGTATTTTTCCCTCCTTTTTTTCCGCCTTTTCCTGTTCTCCCCGTCCAGCTGGGTGTGTGTGTATGTGGTATATGCTCATTTGCATACTGTAGATCCAGCCACATCAGACATTTCATTGCAGGGCTCAGACTCACATCGACATCTATGAGGTCAGCATGAAGAGTGAGAGCGAAATGAGAAAACATTCAACGTGGACGACGTCAATGTGAGCTTGAGTAAATATACACAAACAAAATCAATAAAGCACAACTGCACACAACATCTGAAGACCTGAGGCTCGACTAGGTAACAAGCAATTAGTATATCAAAGATGTACCAATATAACTATAAGTGTGAGCTTTAACACCCACAGATTAAAGAAAAAGGAACCGTTTTCTTTTTTCAAATGTCATCATTTGGATAATCTTCCCACTCCAGTCAGCAAGGAGGAAGGCGAAGATGGCACGAGGATGGGGTTGGAGGTTTAAAGTTCGATGTGTGTCCGTATCTTTTTTCCCCGATCACCAAGACCTTGAAGAACAATTATTAATTTAAAAAAATCCACAGATTTATTATGTCACTATTATAATTCGCAGCACTCGCTCACTGGATAATAAATAATTACCTTTAAAATCCATATAATCTATATTTATAGATTTGGCTTTATGAAGCTCCAGCCTGTTCTTAAACCTTCGGCTTGTGTGTCAGTGACCGTGAATAAAGGCAGAATAAAACACTTGTAGGATGAAGTGTTGCCACTCTGCGTTTATGCTGATGATGTACTTCAGAAGCGAGAGTCTGCTGCTCTGAGTGCAAGGGGCAAGTTGCTCCTTCAGGTGAAAGAGTTCAAGACTTACAAGTGAGGTTAAATTGATGCAGCATCTGAAATGATCCCACTTTATCCACACTGTTTAGTTTAAGAGCGACTCTGAAGGCTAATCTAACAATTTACTGCTCAGATCCTCATTTATGGTCATGAGCTGTGCAACTAAGAGGACGAGTCAGCAATAAAAAGGGCTGAAAGATGAACCAGGAGTTCTTCGAATGGTGTCCGGCGCGTTCTCTTTCTAGAGAGAAACCTTGTCTGGTATGTTGGCTTCATATTTAACCTTGGAGTAGTTTAGAGGTTTTTCTTTTTCAGAGATTGAGCTGTCTGCTTTTAATGGCAGGTCTGCTAGCTACTTTTGGCTATAGGGATACACTGTATGTACTGCATGTAAAATTGTTTCTTTCTAATCTGCATGATGACTAAACAGTTCCAGAACTGGGTTGTACTTAATCACAAGCCTCAACCTGATGGTGGTTTGCTTGATTTCGGCTTTGAACCCTGTCTTGTTTGCAGCCTAAGAGGTTACCACAACAAAATACCAAACAAGCAGATAATCATTTATCGATTTACACGGAGCTGGAATTAGATTTAAAATGTAGTGGAATTAGAGGAAACATTAAGGCATCTCGAAAGCTATTAGGCGTAAACCACAGGGGATCACAGGTATTTATGCCAAACTTGACTGAACCCGTTTCAGCAGTCCATGACATCATCCCTCTGAGTTTACCATCCCGAAACTCGGACATGACACCTTTGACATGAAAAAATTCTAATGTGATTTTAAAAGCATTAAAGGGACATTTAAATAGAAATACTGCACAGACTGGCTAAATGGGTATGGGACCTTCTTTGGTACTTTCCTAGAAAGAGGAACCAATCAAAATAAAGCCAGCTGAGGGATGTTTGTTGGATTCTGACACTGTCTGCAAGCTGATGATTTTAGTGCCTTTTCTAATAATTGATCATGAACTGCTTACATGAGGTAGAAGAAAACTTTCAGACAAAACATTAAGCACCCAAAACAATGTCCTGTTTTTAATTTTATTAGTGTCTTTTTTTTTAAAGCACAGATAATTTTGTTTTACAGTTCCATTTATCACTGAGACAGAGTTTTGGCTGGGGGATTATTATGGAATGCTTATTTAAGATAAGTGGCCTGGTTTACAGACAACAGGACATTTAGTCAATATTCATTTTAAATTAATGTGAATCACATGGGTTATTGCGGTTGTGCAGGGCAACAAAGCCCCAAAACCCTGCATTCCAGTTTTACCCAGTTCTCCGACTATATTCAGGGCACAGTACCATCTGAATGTCACATGAAAAATGTATTTTCGTTGAGCAATTATCCATTTGAGTGTGAAGCACAGCGCTCAAAGGCACGCGGTGAATTTCTTGTAAACATGCTACGTAGAATTAAGAAAAACTGCAAGCTTACAAAAAAAGAACCTCATGATAACCTCACCCTAAAACAGCAGGCTGGTAATGAGCAGTGGCCGTTTCCTTTCTTGAACACAATAACAGAATCTCTGGTGACATGTAGATGAATGTGAGGGTGCCTCAGAAACTTCCCTGAGGCCTTAGCTATTTCTTCTCGTCCTAACATGCTCCTTTAATAATTTAGAGTATGTACACACTACATTAACTTGATGGTAACCAGCACACGGTGAGTCAGGTTCAGTGTTTCGGTGATTACACCAGCTAAATGATTATATTTAATTCAATTTTCTTTATATAGCGCCAAATCACAACAAGCAGTCACCTCAAGGTGCTTTATATTTTAAAGTAAAGACCCCACAATAATTACAGAGAAAACGCCACAGTCAAAACAGCCCCCCTATGAGCAAGCACTCGGCGACAGTGGGAAGGAAAAACTCCCTTTTAACAGGAAGAAACCTCCGGTAGAACCAGGCTCAGGGAGGGGCAGCCATCTGCCATGACCGGTTGGGGCTGAGGGGAGCGAGACAGGACAAAAGACCTGGGTTATGTACCTGGGTTGAAAAAAAGGTCTGACCTTCTTAGCTACTGGGGCAGTTTAAATTCACCAGAAAATATTGAATTTGCTCAAACTGCAATCTAGAAGTAGTACTGCTTTGATAAAGCACAGGAAAACACTCATCCTCAAAACTCCATTGCATCACAAGGCCTGGATAAAAACGCTCTGTGCCATATAAGCTGCAAAAATCAAGTTGACTTCAGAAAAGACACAATTTGATGCACAGTCCGTGTGATTTAGCCCATGTAATATGGCAGTTTGTAGTACCAGCCTATTAGGTTAATAAAGTTAATCTCAAAAAAAGAAAAAGAATCTCAAAATTACTCATCAAAATACTTTTTTTTGAATTATTAAAACTGCGCTTTGGCTACTCGTCACAGCTGCCTTAATTAAACTCATTTGAATTTATGAAACTGCGTGTAGGCTGTTATACTGTACACCTGTAGGTAGTATAACTCAGTGACAGTCTCTTGTACAGTCCTAACTTAGAGGTGGTCTATTTGAGTCTTTCATTCACTCATCACACCGGTCACTCTTTTAGTTCTGACTCCCAGTCCTGGTAAAACCAGAGAGAAGTGAGGTCCACACTATCTTGTCTCCCTGGCTCTCAGTGACTATAGTGACTGAAATGTGTTTCCCATTTGCTAAAGTTACACCATCATCACAGATTGCCTACGTGGTATCAGACAGGTGGCCGTTGTGCCCAAGCAAAGAACACCCTGGCTATGAACGGGGCTTTGGTGTCTCAGAGGTGGTTATTGACACGTGAAAAGTGTAATTCTACTGAACACAAGATTTAAATATGAGGATTACATACAGTTTATAATAGTACTGCACTGGGTAAACGATCGCAAAATAATTAAAAAAAAAAGTTGAATAAGTTTTCAGAAGGTGACATAGACACCCACCAGATGGTATGATTGGGTAATGTGAGGGCTTTTATTCGGATGCTATTGGAACAGCGAGCATGCTGCCCAGACAAGCCATAAAGTCAGGGGGTTCTAAGATAGCGTGAGTGAGACGTTCAGCAGGGAGGGAGGGAGGCATTCTTGCCAACTTACTCATCTTTCAAAAGTTTCAACCGCTGTTAGACAATCCAACAAGCTCTTTATTCAAAGCACACTGACTCCTTGACTCTAGCGCTCTGTGAAGGTGGTGCAGTAAGAGCAGTGAGTTAGGGGAGCAGCAGCAGTTGTGTTCTACATCTGTCTACACAGTTTGAGACCTGGCTCTGTTTTAGGTCACTTGTGTTTTGGCAGGACTTTGGGCCCAATACACATTCATTATCATGGAAGACATGGACTACAGTTGATTAAAAAAAAATACCTGGGTAGACTGGTGGATTAATTAAATGTGAATTCACGTGAGCTGAATGACAGCAAATGCTGAGTAGATAAGGTCCAGTGAATGACAGCTCCTGTGCTCCTGCCAACGTAAACCTGGATTATATCAAAACCAGGGAAAAGGACATCAGAATTCAAATGTGGAGTAAAAGACAAGAAAACAGAATTGTTATTCATTATCAGAATTTGTCAGCAGAGTCACCTTGATGCCTGTGAAACAGATGGATTCACATCTGTACCGTCTGTGGCTGCGCACCAATAGATACTGAAGATCGCCACCATCATCCCGGTCCCAAGAGCTCCTCAGTGACAGGCCTGAATGACTATTGGCTAGTAGTTCTCACCCCGATAGCCATGAAGTGCTTTGAGAGACTGGTTATGGCCCACATCAAGGATACTCTCGATGTCACTGTGGATCCACACCAATATGCATACCGGAAGAACCGGTCCACGGAGGACACCATCTCCTCTGTGGCTCACAGAGGAGATGGTGTATGCTCTGTATGCTCTTTGTGGACTTCACATCATTCCACAGAATTGGTGCAAAAACTAGTCACACTTGGACTCAGCTCTTCTGTCTGCAACTGGGTCCTGAATTTCCTGACAAACAGGCCGCAATCTGCGAGGATCCACGACCACCGAACCACCACTGACATTTACACCTCCAGATGCAGGAAGAGGTCCACCTGCATCCTGAAGGAGCCCACACGCCCAACGCACACACTTTTTGTTCCCCTCCTCTCAGGCAGGAGGCTGAGGAGCATCAAGAGCAGGACCACCAGACTGAGGAGCAGCTTCTTCCCTGAAACTGTAAGACTGTTGAACTGTTGGCGAGTCTGTGTAGCTGCACTGCTCTCCCTCCATCAGTCTTTGCACACACGCAGCTGTTGCTGCTTTCATTTGCACACGTCACTGCTGTGGCACCGAGTGTCAGTGCCTTTACTCCACATCTTAAACTGTTTATTTTATATTTGCTTATTTTTATATTTATTATTATATTATTGTAACTTTGTATTTATATTTATTCTTCTTAATATACTTGAAAAACGTCATAACTATTACAAGGGAAACACTGGGAACAGAATTTGAGTCTACTGCATGTAAATGTGATGCGAATGACAATAAAGAATCCAATAATAGTACTCCTCTTTTTAATGAAAGCTGTTTCGGTTTGCTGCAGCTTTAAGAAGTAGTAGACTGATGGGACGAGGCTGAACAGCTTCTTAAAAATATACATGCTCTCTTTCAGTGCCATAGCTCAAGGCTTTGGAAAAGCTAATAGCTTCTTTTTAACAAACACTTCACTTAAGTCGCTAATGACCATTTCGGATATGTTCCAGAGACGCAGGAATATTGTGACAAAGCTCTTAGTGTGTTTGCTGTTAAAAACAAATATGATCATCTTTGTCCCCACATGACTGTCATCTGTGTGTGAGTTTGCAGCAGCACTGCAGCGATACTTTTCAATGGGCCTGCAAACAACTGTTGTGACACAGCACTAACACAGAAATGCGTGTCTCCGTGTGTGTGTGTGTGTTTGTCTTTTCTGAGCCCGCGATTGTAAGGTGACATTGCCGCCCCTCCCTCCCCACCTTCCCCAGCCAGCAGCTGCATCGTCTGGGCAAAACACTGCCGATGGGAACATGCCTCCTCTTTTTATTTGCGTCCGTCTGTCAGCTCATTACCATCTCTTCTTTCCTCCTCGCTCTCTAAGACATTGCAACAATCTGCTGGAGGCTTAGTGAACATGCTTGTGTGCACTGGATTCAGTGTCTGGCCTTTCAACACCACCTGCACATACACAGCAATACTCTAGTTACATTTGAATGATTTGACACCCAATATTTTGGTCACATTTTACTCGTACATATGGACTCCTTCAAAGTTGTGTTCAGTCAGAGAGACATGAATGACTTATATGCACTAAGTTAACAGCTCTTCCATCAGCCACTCACGCATTGGGGGTTTGGGTGTGGATTGACAGGTGGATTTTGTTAATTTTGGACAGAGACAGCTGTTTCCTCCTCAGTGCTAATGCCAGTCCCCAAACTATTTTCAAAAAATGCAAATAATTTCTTTTTAAAAGATTTGATGATATCTATGACTTTAAAAAGCAAAGCTGGACGTCAGCTGATGACCGTGGCTGTAGTTGAATTCTGCTCGTACGTAGAACTTTGTGATTAAGGATCAGGAGTCATTCAGGTTTCCTTGTGAGAATAAAGTCCCTTGAGGCTAACGCCCTCACGCATCTTGACCCATGCTAAGTAGGAAGAGGTTTGTGGTGCTGATAAATCTGCTTTTGTACATATGCATACATTTAGATATGAATTCAAAAATATCTATTCTGTCATTTGTAAATAGTACATAAAGACTATAAGAGACAACAGAAAGCAGAGTTCTGTCTTTGATAATTTGACAGTCAATGGCACGTCCTGACTAAGTTTACTTGTTTCTTATGGCCTCTCTGCCATCTGGAATGCCTAACCTATAATTACATATAAAGGAAAAGAGTTTGACTAAGAATGACTGGACGGGTGTATTAGTATAACAGTTACACAAGCAGCAGGGCGGTCTCCTTATAAAATCATTCTGCTGGTAGACTGGCAACCATCCAATCACGAAACTGCCTCTAAATTATATTCTACAGGTATGTTTGGTAATTGATGCTTTTGAAGCTCCATGCTTTATTTGTGTGAATTATGATTAGATTGATGCAGTTATAAATGGGGCACAGACAACCGTAAATACGTGTGTGAGGGCATAGTATCCATCAAAGGAGAATTATGGGTCTTCTAAAAGGAAACATGCTACACATGCTGCAGCAAGTTAGTTCCCGTAATGTGCTCAGTCTGAGACACGCACACACATGCGCTCTGGCTGTTATTTACATTGTTGAAGTTCTCACAGCCTTCAGGCAACTTTAACTAGTTACGGTTTTCCAAGTCTGACGCGTTTGACCAATTTTTGGACATTTTTGGAATCTGACAGTCAAGCTGAATCTAAAATAATGATCAAATATATTTTTCTGTATTCGGGTTTCACTGACCTTTGACCCTGAATAGGAGGACAGAACCCTGAGGTACAGCATCCTTTAAAAAGATTCTCTCTTTCTGTCTTTGCAGGTCTTACAGGTGAATCTAGTGATGTCCATCCTGCTGTATGTGATGGTCCTAGTGTACCTCTATGGTATCCAGGCAACCAACATGGGCAGCAGTCACCAGGGTCAACAGCAGCAGCAGCCAAGTCCCGACCCTTTAAACTCTCTCATAATCCAGCTGCTTCAGGCTGACCTAACAAGGGGAAAGACCAGAGGGAACCAGAGCCAGCAGGGGAAAAGCAGAGACACTGAGTCGCAGGACACCCTGCCTCCTCTCCTGAGTGCAAACTTTCCTTTAGAGGAGCAAAGAGATGCAGAGCAGTGGCTAGAAAGGGGTCATGGTGGCGATTTTCTGGTGGACCAGCCAGTGATGCTGTTGAACTCTGACCTCCTCAGGCAGCACAAGCGCTACAACTCACCGCGGGTGCTGCTGAGTGACCGGCCACCACTGCAGCCACCGCCGTTATACCTCGCTGATGATTTCGTGAGCAGCGTGCCAGTCTTAGGGGCAGCAGGAAACAAGACACGAAAGAAGCGCCATACTGAGCACAAGAGCTACCGGGGGGAATATTCTGTTTGTGATAGTGAAAGCCAATGGGTGACAAATAAAACGATAGCAGTGGACGCCAACGGACAGAATGTGACTGTTCTGGCCAAGTTTAAAACCAGTGCCACACTGGACTTCAAACAGTACTTTTATGAGACTCGCTGTCGGACCTCCAAGCCTGTCAAGGAGGGCTGCAGGGGCATCGACGACAAGAACTGGAACTCACAGTGCAAGACAACGCAGACGTATGTTCGAGCACTGACGCAGTTTAAAAATGTAGTGCGCTGGAGGTGGATACGCATAAACACTTCCTGCGTCTGCGCATTGTCAAGGAAACGTCGCAGGACGTAAGGGACTTGTTTGGAATTCTACTTACTGTATAGGATTTTACTTCCTGTTCACAGAGCTTCCCACCACAGGATGATGTGTCATGTTGGTGAAAAGCAGCAATCTGCTATAAAGTGATACTTCTACTGAAGAATCTTAGGTCCATTTTAATAATATTTCAACATTAATGTGCTGCTCCAAATCCAAACGCTGGTGCAGCACTGCTCTTATGGAGGAACTCACTTAAGAGGGGCTGGGGAGGGACGCAATAAGTGTGTGAGAGAGAAGTGTATATATAAATTATTTAAATTATATGAAATGCATGTAGTTTATACATGTTTATCTATCTATATATGACGTATGTCTATATTTGTGTTATTTATTGAAAGAAGTCTTCTTCATAAGGATAAAATGTCTATAAAAAGGAACAAAACAATCTAGGAACTCATTCTGAGACTGTAATATTGAGCTGGGCTGCAAAAAGTGCTTCACAGTAAGACTTTACGTGTGCCTTGACCAGTGTGGCTGCAGTGCTGAGCAATAGGACGCCGTAACTCACAGACAGCACTTGCTGCAAACGGTTTGGTGGGTGAACCTAAAAAAAAAAGATGACAGAACAGCAGGGACTCGTCCTGTCCTACTGACCAATATGGAGCCCAAATTCTTAGCATTAGTGCTTTTACAAGCTACAAGAAATCCTATGACCAAAACACAGATTTGTGATCATATACATTTACACTGCATTCACAATTGACACTACGTTTATGATGTAATGCACAGCAAGTCCATTCTTTCATATGGGGAGACAATCTTGACCAATAAAAAAATCTTCTTGTGGAATCTGCTGGCAGTGACTGGAGATTCAAGAAAATACAAGTGTTTGGTTTTTCACAGACCACCTTGGCTTTTGTTCACCAATTTTTACTCCCAACTGGTATCTTGAGCTGTTTTTGTTTCTTCCTTTTAATAAAAACTTATATTTCTTAAAGCTGGAAATTTTTCATTATTAAATGCTAATTTGAAATGGTTCCAAAGATTATATTCCCTGGCCTATGCTACAGCCCCTTCCAAAATGTCACTTGCAGACTAACAGAGCTAATATTAGCCTATAATTTGCCAAATAAGCAGTCTCACAATGATAATGATCTCATGACAGTTGTAATCCCAAGGTGCTGCAATATTAAAGAGAGATCAGATGATCCCCTATGACTTTGAGTTTGGTGACTGTGGGGAGGAAGAACTCCCTCTTAACAGGAAGAGACCTTTGGCAGAACCAGACTCAGAAAGGCTGAGAGGAGAGAGAAGACAGAAAAAGAAGAGCACCAAAAAAAAAAAAAAAAAAAAGACAAGACAACAGTTTTTGTATTTTGCATTTTATATCCACGAGTCAGAAAATCATTAACTGAAGTTCATAACAAATAGAGTGTGAGGTTAATTCATGAATGGTTGAAGATCATCTGTATTTTCACACTATAAATAAATTTCATTTAAAAAACAAAACAAAAAAACAATGAATCGTCTCAGGTAAAAAGAATGGTCTGTGTTGCCAAACTGTCAAAGTGTCACCAACTGGAACTCAGTACAGTTCTGTATGGTTCTGTATGACTTTTTATTGTATTGATAAAAAGATTTTTTACTGCCAGTTTAAATCAGGCTTAGTGTGCTAATTTTTAATTACATAAATATTTTACTCAACTACAGAGAGCTTAATTCAAAGACACTCAGAAAATCAGAGTGAAAAAATTATGCGGGAAGCTAGTCCATTTGGCCAAAATGTCATTGCAGCAACTCAGAATGGTACTCAGTAGTTTGTAGGACCCTCACATACTTCTATGTATGCCTGACAACGTTAGCACAGGGCCCATGAGAGGATGTCGGGCCCTCAGGCCACCCTCATGAAGTCTGTTTCTCATTGTTTGGTCATTCACACCAGCAGCTGCTGGTTTTGTAGCTCTGGCAGTGCTCATCCTGTTCCTCCTTGCACAAAAAGGAGCAGATACCGGTCCTGCTGATGGGTTAAGGACCACCTTCATCCCTGTCCAGCGCTCCTACAGTAACTGCCTCTCTCCTGGAATCTCCTTCATGGTCTTGAGACTGTGCTGGGAGACACAGTAAACGTTCTGGCACTAGCACATATTGATGTGCCATCCTGGAGGAGCTGGACTACCTGTGCAACCTCTGTAGGGTCCAGGCATCACCTCATCCCTTGCTAATGAGATGTTTTACCCCTCTGTTACAGCATAGAGAGAGAGAACAAAGGTATCAGATTTTAGTCCAGTGCGGGTCAGTGGTCCAATTTTGACAACATGGAAATTAGAAGTGAAAAAAGTGTATCCCTTTGCTCAAAAGCTGTTTTGCTCAAATTGCTTAACAAATTATTCTAACAAGATGATAAACATTAATTTTCAAAGTACTATTACAGAACAGATGCAGGAAATATTTGCCATATTTATGATATCAGCTACAGCATTCAGAGGCTTGCGAAATCCAAAAGTCACAGCAGAGCCTGCATTAAGGAGCAAAAGGCCAAGAGCAAAATATTGCAGGTCGTAATTTCCTTAGACTAAAAATAAGGCATTGTTGGAACAGCTGATAAAAACAACCTGCAGCCTTGATGCTGAAAATAATAAACAGCAGATCAACACAGACAGGATGGCACCGAATTAAAAATCAAATTAGGCAAAGCTACAGAAACAGCAGAGGCAACGTGATTGCCAAAAGCAAGAATCATTTTTCAAATTCTTGAGAGGGTACTGTAGAAGACAGAGACATGTATACAAAAACTAAAAGAATGTTGTGTATCATATGGCACTGATGACTCAGATGATTCTGAGCTTCCACTTTAGGAGGGATGCATTACAGATGATTGTGAGACTATAGCAGCACATGGAGTGTTCTGCTGCTGCACTAAAAATGGGATGTGCAAACTTTCTGTTGTTTCAGAAGGTTTTCTTAGCAGGATTGCCTTTTTTTTCTCTTTTGGCCAAGTATGTAATGTCATAACCTGATGCCTGAAATATAATTAAAAAAGCAAGGGCCTCGCGCTAAAGATGCTTTAATGTGCTTTAATGGCAAGGAAAGACAGGGAGAGATGAGTAGTACAAAAATGTGAGACATAACAATATGAAGAAACACCCACATTCAGTGAACAGAAAGACTATAAGAAACATTGCTTTTAATGTTGTTGTCATGAATAAAATTATTAATAAAATGCTGGAGACTGACAGGCAGGCACTGGTGACTGGGGCAGACACACACACACACACACATAGAGCCACGAGAACCCTGGGAACACGAGAACATTAGAAACACAATAAATTTACCAGCAAAACCCAATAAATGACAAAAACCTGGGACCAGGACAGCTGTGCTCTCTGCTCAAATAGACAATTTGCCATCTGAAGTTCAGGTACGTTCTCTAGAGTTAACTAAAAAGAAAAGCACTAAATTACATTAGTGGGCAACTAGTGCACCTGCTATTATTACTGTTGGTATATTGCAGTGGGCATCATACCCACTAATACTCTCCTTCAGATTCCACACTGAAACAACGAAGCTTTTCTCAGTCATTTGGCTTTTGTTCAGTGTATCTGTTAGTAGATGGCACCGAGCTAGCATTGAGCCTGAACATCCACCAAAAATAGAATGATTGAATTACAAGCTAATATCCCGACTTGAACTAATTACGGCTAATGGGGTCGAACTGAAATAAATGAACGCGGAGCAGATCATATTAAACGACATGGAAAACGTATCGGTAGATTTTTTAAAGTCACAGAGAACACGACAAAGAAGCAGCACTGCAGTACCATCTACTGCTTTGCAGCAGTGACCTTACCTATGTTTCATTTTTCTGACCTTGATTTTTTTTCCAAAAGGCAGAATTTCACCCCTGCCTTGGTATCCATTCAGTCCATGTGTGGTCTGCAACTGAAGATCTCTCAGTTCATTCAGACCAGCTTCATTCATTTCTAAAGGGTCTCTGGTGCTGTGAAATGAAACTCCAGCACTGCTTTCAGTCATTTTTCAGCTTTCCATATTTACCGTATTTAATTTAAACACACTGGGCGCACTGAATGAAAGTGTGGCTGTTTGGTGGCACTAGGTGTGGCGCTCACAACAAATAATAAAGTAAATATGTCTACACTGAACCCCTCACGGTTAATGTCCAGCCTTTGTGCCAACGTTTAGCATCAGGATAACTTATGCAATAAAAAGGTTCCTTCTTCAAACTGAATTCTTAGCCAAACCAGGTCAGCTGAGTCAGGGAAGCCTGTACTCCTTTCCCAACACTTGAGACATAAATCGCATGAGCAGCTGCGAGGAAGGAGCATATCTCTTAAATGGAGGTTGGGTGGGAAGAGGTGGCATCTTAAGCAAAGCATGGATGGTTTTCAGGCCATTCAAAGTTTATTGAGTCGCTGCATTTGCATGCACTGTAAGATTGCACCGTTGATTGCATTAGCGAGACAGTCGGTAGGTGTACATGTATACAACCCCTGAACTGTGTGGTGCATCTGTCAAAGAAGCTCAGAAACCTTTAAATGGTGTACAGACTCCGCCTCCTCAGCAGCCCGCTGGTGAGTTAATCAGGTGGATCCAGTCCAAATAAATTCATGTGGTAATCCATCGCAAATCATTTCTCCCTAAAGCTTGTTACTAAAAGCGACGACAGTTAGTCCTCCAATGATTATCCACAGCCCTTCCTTAATTTATTATTATTGTGTAGAAGGTGAAATAAGTGGAACGAGGCGCAGCAGAGTGTGTTGCTTCTAATGACACTGAGTTTTACAGAGAGCTAAAGCTGACTTAAGGAGATGTACATGCATGCAGAGCTGGGATCTGAGGCTGTAATCTCCTATTCTAAGAGCAGCTTACCACTTGTCAGGCTGCAGAGTAGAGCCGATCACCAACACCTTCAGTGTGCTGACTGTGTGTGCTAATTTAAAATGCTGTAGGTGCACTTGACTGCAAAGTGCGGATTTGAGTATCTAGAAAAAGAAGACGTGAACCTCTTTGAGCAGCAGCTACTATAACGGGAATACAAAGGTGGGAAAAGAAAGCACCGAAGCGCACTAAACATATATAATTATTCCTTTTGAATTTGTTCATGGATGCAAACTATCCACAAGGTTCATTATAACTGATACGTCTCCTTAATGCACACACAGCTTCCTACATGGTAATCATCTCCAGGCTGCCATCGGCTCTTTTGTTCCTCATCTTATATTCAAAGCTATAAGCAACTTGTCTAATCTGTGATGTCACAACAACGTACATCTCCAGATAGCATTAGTAGTGGAACTTGGCAAAGGCTACTGTAAGAGGAGCCAAGACGATTAGGTATTTGCAAGTACTAAGGCACCGCTAAGCAATATCCGTTGCAACTCTTAACACCTGCATCAGCCAAGGGTAAATAAAAGTTTTCTTGCATTGCTTCCCAACCCTGCCAGCTATGATCTTTTTCCCACAGAAAGAAAATGTGTATTGCAAGTGAGAACCATGTATATTTTTTAAAATATTTTTGTGTGCCTGCAGGTAGTGCTTGGCCTGTCTGTAAGGGTCTTAACTTATATCCCTCTTACATGCTTGACCAGCAAGAAAGGCAGTGGATTATACCGAGAAATAGGATTCTTTTACACAGACTTGACAGGCGTGGGTGTAAATCTTGTTTACTGAACTACAAGAGGTTTTTCCTCTCTGTCCTGAATTGATACCTCTGTGTGTGTGTGTGTGTGTGTGTGTCGGGCTACAAGGATTTGCAGGGAGGGGTTTTTAAGGTGAAGCTGTTCATGCTGAGCAGTGTGTGAAATCAAAATTCTGAACTCGGTCGCTAAAAGCTAATGGGGGGGGGGGTTCCATATGG
>JAVDPK010002140.1:591656-622145 GCA_034780415.1 Cichlasoma orientale
GGTTCTGCTGGAGGTTTCTTCCTGTTAAAAGGGAGTTTTTCCTTCCCACTGTCACCAAATGCTTGCTCATAGGGGGCCGTTTTGATTGTCGGGTTTTCTCTGTAATTATTGTAGGGTCTTTACCTTACAATATAAAGCATCTTGAGGCGACTGCTTGTTGTGATTTGACCTTATATAATTAAAATTGAAATGAATTGAATAATAATCATTTGTGTTGAATGTGACAATCACAAAAGAAGAGAACACTAATGCAGGACACAGGAAGGAAGAGTAATAATAATAAAACATCTAAAATCTGACTGTGGTTACATACACAGTGGTGAGCTTGCAAATGCATCCAGCCGGCACAGTCAGACTCCCATTTCTGTGTCTAACTGCCTTTTTCACCTTCTCTGTACAGCATGACGAGGCTCCCATAAAAATAGACCTGGTGCTATTTTGAACAACATGGAGCTGAGAGCCTCTTCTGGGACACTTCTGAAGCACGCTGCAGCGCATCTGGAGGAATTCCAAGCACTGTCTTGATTGGGAGCAATCAGCTCCGGTAGTCACGTCCAGTGCATTCCTGGGGTAAGTCCATACATGGAGAATAAATCTCTGGATAAATAATAATCAAATAAATCAAATAAAAACTGTGAACAGGGAAAAACCCTGACAAGGAATTCACTAAAGAAACACAAACACCTGGAAGACTGCCGTATACTTCATGAAGCAAAAGGCAACCTGGCAGCAGGAAGGAGACGTGTACTGTAGACTGACCAGCTAATGGGAAATAAGTGCTTCAAAAATTAAGAGGGAAGCTAAACAAAAGGAGGAAGTACAAAATGAAACAGGAAAATACTTAAACCTGAACATAACCACAACCGTGCTAGTTAGCCATGCTAATTCGCTTAATTGCACCTTTATACAGATGATTAACTTGAGTAAATAACAATAAAACTGTTTGCACAAGTTTTCCAAAGCATCCTCCAATATTTTAGTTACCAGGGTGACAAGTCCCACCCCAAACTGTGTCCATAAGGACAAAGTTCCCAATTGACTATGCCGTGGCATTGTTTCTTTGTTGTAGCTATGTAATTGTAACACATTATGTGCCACCACATGATGCATTATGAAGAGGTCATGAATAATTCACACATTTCTGTGAGTTCACGTTGATCTCTGCTCACAAATGGTGACGGAAAGTCCACTTAGTTTAGGTTCAGTATTTCCTGCTAGGATTGGTCACGCAGAACACGGCAGGACGCACGTTTTTTGGCGGCGACAAGTTTGCAGAGAAAAGAGCTCGTTAGACTTTCCAACAGCAGTCATGTGACATAACCATAGCTCATTTTTCTGTGGTGAGGTTTAGTTCTTCTCAGCTATGTTGTTGTTGGATGCCTATTTGGCCTCATACTACAAAAAAGAAAACTATGTTTTCATAGTGTTTCATTGCAACACACATGAAAGCACAATGCCACAAACAGTAGTGCAAATTACTTGGTCTTGATGTTTGATTTCCAAGCAAAGAGTCTTCTGCAGAAATGAGTGAGTGCACCATGTGTTGCAATCAAGATTGCAGGGTTGGGTCAGATTACTGCGTAGTTAATTGCTCAATAGAAATAACAAAATGTTGTCAATAACAATGTATAAGTGAATGTTTTATCTAATCAGATTGACGCCGATTTAAATTTGCACTGTATATAACGCTGCACACATACAAATAAGCACAGCCATTGGCCGAGATTATTGGTGTTATTAAAATTAGAAAATTAAAAAAGAAAACCACAATAACCTGTTGAAGTTTTTTTTTTTAAAAATCTAAAATGGCTGGATAAAAAATTTATAATCAGTTACAATAATTAGCTAAACGTAGATAAAGAACAGATAACCAAGCGACAGGTAAGTTCGGAGCTCCTGAAAGAGGACCGTCGCCTCTCCTTGCAAGATTTGTCTTGCATTGCAATAACATTTGCATTTCATCTGCCCAGTGAATATTATGATGATACAGTGTCATGCCCACACATGACTGCTGCAGTTCGGTCAGGCACCTGCCACAACATTTAGAAAGAAAAACAGAGGTTCATCAGCTTTCCCAACAACCACTGCCAAAACAAATGTATGACTAAAATTTCAGACTTGGGATGACACACCTGTGATTTTTGGTATACTTTATATGTTATGATTATGACTGTTTGATGATAAGGGGTGAAAAACTGACTACATGGAGTGATGGTTGTGCTGGATGAGCATTTTATTAAAGCCGATCCATCACAGAAGCACCACAGGTTGAAATCGCCTACCACAGCTGGGTGTAGCCAGAGCAGCAGCAGATGAAGTCTGAACAGTGGCCACATGACCAGTCACAGAAGGAAGAGCAGCTGCAGCTGTGCCCACATCCAGCAGCTGGATGCTGTCAGAGAGTAATGACCACTAAAAAGATCCCAAAGTGTCACATCATCTCTGCTCTCTGTACCATCTGCAGTCTTTTCTTTAGCTGGCAGCGTTAAGTTTCTAAATATGAACTAAAAGCTGACAGAAAAATTATAAACCATTCACTTTACATAAAATGTTTCTGATGTAGAAAAACATATGGGCAGAATTAAGAGCTAATTTCATTCATGATATGAATTTTTCAAATACCACTTTAACGTTCAATAAACAAAATGTGCACACTGGCACATTCAAAACATTTGAGTTTTGTCTCCAGGAATGCTGAGGCCAAGGCGTGAATACCAGAAACCAAAATCCTGTAGCAGCTACTTAAGGGAGCCTCCAAATGATAAAATACCCATTTTTATAGTATTCAATATCATGTTCCCAGCCTGGTACCAAAAAAATGGTTTGGGCCTCCATGGATAGTTTTCTCCTCCATACAAACTCTGACGAGGGTGATTTTTTTTTTTTGTATACCTACCTGTACCCGTATAAAGGAGTTAGTAGCCTGCCTGCTTTGATTAATAGGTGTCCCAACACCAGCAAGGTCCAGGCCATCCAGGAAGTTTCAATTTTGGTGAGTGAAACTCTAGTATTTTATCAGTCTGTGACTGCACAAATGCGTGTGTCTGTGGATTGTGCCCTTAAGCTTAATTTATATTTCTGCCTTGAATCTATGTAGAGCCTATGACGTAGCCTATGCAAGTGGCCAATCCCATTGCTAGCATTAACTGTCCATTGAGTGGTGTGCCTGGCTGCTAAAACATTGAATCTCAGGTTATTTATTGCACAACCTTTTGTATGCACTTTTATGCATTAGTGTTATAATTTAAACTGAACATTTGGGCACCCTGAGATAAAGAAAATCTCACAGCTCTGCCGTGTACAACATGACACATTCATTTACGTATAGGGGATTTTTACAGGATGTCCAGTGTACAGTGTTGCTATTGTAGCTACCTACACAAAACCATTGTCCTCATTTTTGCTCTTCTTTTATTTAATCATCACTTACTTACTCATTAACTCATTCTTATTTTCCAAGAGGATAAAACCCCCATTGTGACTGCAGCATGGTCCTGCCATTGTGTGATCAAGGTGCATAAAAATTACAACATTTTAATGTGATCTCAGTCTTTTTCTGGGGGAGTTTTGCACAGATTTTACTGTTTCACTACGTACTGTAACTGGATGCGGAAAACTAAATACTAGTTATTTTACTGAATTGCAAAACAATACTGTTCATCTAGTTAAAGCTCAAATGCCAGAGTTGTAGTTTTTTTTGTTTGTTTTTTTATCTATTCAACTATGAATTTATATTCTGTTCATGAAAGAAGTGAGTTCACTCAATATCACTTAATTCATCATGTCACCAGGACATTCTCTACATTCTCTGCAGCAACATAATTTGCAGAGAATCGCCATAAACCAGCGGCCGAAACGCTCGATAAATGAGACTTTTAAAGCTGCACCATTTATCTTTTGGCCACCAGATGGCAGATATCCTCCAATACGCAACTTTGAAGCAAACTATCGTTAATGCCAAATCTTTAACTTGATTTGGCATTTCATTGAAAAGGGGCAAGGAGAAATTGAGGATTTTTAAATCACGATTAATCCCTTTATCAGTTGCCATTTTTGTGCACTAGAAAATATTGCTCATAAAGCAGTTTTAATACCAGAGTCTAGCAGCCTTCTATATTTGTTATCCTGTATTTTTCTTTAGGCCAAGTAACCACACTAAGATTACATGGTCGAAAACAGACCAAAAATAATAATAAAATAGAACTATGTGATAAAAGCACACATCACACAAGGTGAAGAATCAATCCATCTATTTTTACACCATCTTAAGATAAAGATCAACATTTCTTGAACAACAGAAGCTTGTTTAACAAATAGATTTATCACAATCCCCTAAAGTCGATACAAATAAAGTTAACAGTCTGTCACTGAGGATTAGATGGGCAGATGATGTGCTAAGTCTGAAATAAAGAGCAGTTACAAGGCCTCTGAAACAGCACTGAAGGTTTACAGCATGTCGGCATGTTAACATTATCACAAGAACTAAATATCGTGTGTCAAGAAGAAGGTGCCCTTTCATCCCAGTGAAACTTTGCTCTCCCATCATACATCCTGGAAAAGTATACATTATGCAGTTGGCCAGCAAGACATTAGCAGCAGGAGTGACTCTTCCACACTGTTAGATTTCTGGACGCATCTCAGCTTCAATCTGTTGAGATTAAAGTTAATTAACAACACTTTCCCTCCATATTATTCTTTCCTTCATGAACTGAAGTGTTACTGGTCATTTAAGCAGTCTGTGACACCTAGAAATGGTTTATAGTATACCATAAAAATCAAATTAACAGTGAAGCTGCTGGGCTTACTCCTAATGGAAACACCATTCTTCCCCATGTCCATTTCATACTATGAAACGCAGACAGACCGCCTGTGTTTCATAATAATAATTTGCTGTGACAGGAGATATTCAGCCTCAGTCTGGACCCATGAAAGATCAATTCTAGACCCTCTTCTGTAAAATAGGATGAACACAGGAGGTGTACAGCAGCTCAACTCCACAGGTGCTGAAATTATTTACCAAGCTAAGCTAATAAGCGTCACCAGTTCAAGAATTAAAAAAACAAACAAACAAACAAAAAAAAGTCATATGGGGGATTCATCATTTACTGAAAGTATTCAGACTACATGATGTATCCACCTTACTACATAAAAAAGTAACCTTTACATTTCGATCTAACGAGCACATTTTTGTAGCTCTGTCATTTTCCCATTCGTGCTCGTCTTTCTTGGATAACTCGGCGCGAAACGCCCGCAACTCCAAATAAAAACGAATCTTTTCAAACTGTCATACTATGTTACAAATCGATTTGCCTTTAACAGTATTAATTGCTGCAATATCAGATAGTAATAATGCTGATGTGGATTTGTGATATTTAAAAATATTGCGTTCAGTGTAGCACTTTGTCCATTTCATTTTAACACCTCTTAGCAAGAAAGGGACAAATTTCCTAAAATCACAAACAAAACAGCGAGCGGGCTCGTTTGGAAAGCGTCTGCTAACGTTTGTAGGCTACATAGCTATGGAGCGTGAACAGTGACCTGCAAGTGACTGCCAGAGGAACTTCCCACTGTGAAGCTGTTTTAGGCTATTTTATGTACATCAGCTACAGTATGATCACAGCTTCTATTTCCCAGAAACCAAATTTTGACTTGCATGCAAAAGCTCGTTTAATTTGTGTGTTATTTAAACAACTATACAGCAAGTTTGACATACCCAGGATATTTTTCCCTTATTTTGCTTCACTTAACCTTACAAACAAGCAAGCGGTCACACAAAGGGGAGCATCAACTCGAGACGTTAACCCGGGGTTTATCAATCCAGCTACGTGAAATGGGTCGTGCTGGCAGCGTCTGACCAATCGCAAACACGGAAAAGTCTATTGGCAGTAGAGTGACTGGAAGACAGAACTATAATAACAGAAAAATACAAAGACTAAACATATAATGCAGTCTGAAAGCAAGAGTGCGAGTGTAAGAATGTGAGTCTGCTTGAATTGCTTTGGTCAATAAGATGTGACTGCACCTACAGTATGCTAATAATGTCGGGCCTATTTAAAGTCGGGACGGACGGCCATCAAAAATGCTGATTGTGTTGGCTGAGCTAAGAGGCTCACCAGGCTTCCAGTTATTATTCCATTAAATTAATATTTAAGAGTACATTTTAGTTTATCCTTTCAGCTGCAGGCATGTTGCTGTTTAACGGTTTGAGAGTAAAGAAAATTCATAAAAACAGAATTCAAATGTACGAACATGCCAATTTGATGTGAGGCCCACAACGGCAGATAGGTGCGCTATTTTGGAAATGAATGTTTAAAGAACAATAAACTTGTAAAATTGTTTGCAGCCAGCAGGGGGAAAAAAAGTCAGAGGGACAACAATTTCCAGAGAACTGATTGGTCAGTAGGCAGTCATTGCTTACGTATTTCTTTCCTCAGTGAGAATAAAATGCCTTCATAATACAGAAAAAACAGAGTTAACCCTGAAGCCTGTTGGATAAGCCTAAATCCTGCTTTGTAGTGCAGGCTGTGAGCTAACAAGCTCATCTTTATTTAAAAAAAAAAAAAAAAATCATGAGTGATTAAACTGCTGGTTTGCTGTCAGAAACAAATTACCCAGTTGTACAAAGCAAAGTCTGTATTTCTGTGTGAAGCTGAAGAATTCCACTAAATGCGGTTATTAGGTCCACTTTAAGGTCTTCGCTTTGAGCAGGAGGAACCCGGAGTGATTACTTACCTGCAGGAATGTCAAGTATACTGTCAGGTAGTTCATAACGAAGGAAAGCAAATGCCTTTTGTTGTTTAGCTGTCTATAAGACACAGCGTGCTCATTTCCACTTGACTGAGTCTGTAAAACAGTTATTCTACAGTCAGCTGAAAGCTGCAAAGATAGCTTGGACTGGAATGAGTGGCATAAAAAAAAAGGTGTTTCACATCAGCATTTTTTCCATCCTTTGAAACTCGGGGGTAAAGTACAGAGAAATAATGACCAGCAGCTGCATCAGTTACAATTTTAGTGAATTCTGAAAAAAAAGGTTCAAAATCATTCCTGAATTCTAAAGATGAGAGGGTACAGAAAATGTGGTACGTTTTAACTGCTACAAATTCTGTAAACAAAAATACATAAATACCATAAGCACATAAAGCAGGAATCTAGCCCTAAAGCACAGAACGCAGGAAACCACCTTAATGAGGAGCCACAAGGTCCATCAGTCTGATCATGTCGGTTAACTGCTTATGAGTTCATAGTGTATTCTTCATCTCCAGTCTCTTCCAGGTTCCTGCAACATCTAGTTGTTCAACCTAACATGATAATTATTGCTTCTCTACGCTATGAAGCTAGTGCGCCTCAAAATTTTGACCAAAAAGTAAAAACGACGACTCTTTCAGGTGAACAGTCAGTGCGAGTAGAAACGACACACGCGTACCCATTCAGTCAGTCACATTCAAACACTCACATATCACTGAATTAAAACTTGATGTCCAAAAGTGTTTTTTGTTTTTTTTTTTAAATCATACCACCATCATATCACACACACCAGGACATGAAAGACACAGGCAAAGACATACAAGGACTGAGTCACCCGAGTGACAATCCATAGAACCGGCTGAAGCACCCCCGCGATGTTTGCTTCATGTCACACCGCTGTGTGTTTTGAATTCTCGTTTTCCTTCATGGGCGAAGAGGCAATATTCCTGTTGAACTGGCTGAAACTGGCTGCCCTACATCTCGCCCTCGGCCCTCCTCCTGCATCTCCAGCTGTGGGGCCCGTGGGTAAAGTACTGAAGCGGCCCGGGATGGGCAGATCCTGCCCTGCGGGGGGCGTCTGGCTGCTGGGGTGGATGGTGGCATCCTTGGCAAACAGGCTCTGGATGAGCTGGAATTTCTCCTTCTCCTCCTGTAAAAAGACATCGACCAGGAGCTTCTTCTCCCTTTTGAGTTGCTCCACTATGGTTTTGGGAACATCAGGAATCACCCAGGCAACCACGAGGCTGAGGAACATCACCAGGTTCTTGAAGAGGAGGAGGAGAGTGGCATGCAAGTGAGAGAAAGATGAAATAAATGAGTGAGATTGATGATAAAGGTGAACATACACTGCATCAACTATATTGTGACTGAGGATTAATCTGGGAAGTAGGCTCAGTGATGACTGGATATTGTTAAGAGGCTTGTGTGCCAGCACACGATGGCTCACACCACAGTTCAAGATCACTGATTCAAAATTCTTTCCCCTCTCAAACGCCTCAAGATGTTCTAGTAGAACTGCGCAGTGACAGGCTCACCATGCACGGCCTTCTAGCTTGGACTCTGCTGACAGTTCCACTGAAATCACCTCTCTGGTCTCTAGGTCGTACCTGAGAACCAGTGATGACTGCACTTTGAGTGTGATCACCGTGATACTGAAGAAAGTATTTTTACCTTTTAAACCTAAGAAAAGTTCTAAAGTTATGAAGAACCACTTTTTTCTGTGATTTATGTAAATGTATGTACAATTAATCATGATGATATCTGAGGTAATGCAAGTATGAGTTACACTGGTTTAAAAAAAATACATCGAGTATGTGTTCAGATCTAAGTGGGTAAAACTCATCGTTGTAGCACACTTTCACACACCTGTCGCTTCCACGTCACAAAACGTTTGATCTGAACGTTTAAGCGCAACTATTTAGTGCCGAATTCTGGTCGCGATTATTTCACAGAAATAATGAAGGACATTCGAGAAACATGTGTTAGTGAGAATCGAAGCATCTGGTTGTTTTCCTGACCATAATGAGAGCGGAGTGTGATCCACTCAGTTTGGAATGACTGGACACACACACACTCTCTCTCTTCTTATACATACACACACACACACACACACACACACACATCACTGCAAATGCAGACAAGATTGAAAAATGGACTGCAGAAAACAAAAAAACTGAGTAACACACTGAAATCACACCTGGAACAGTATGACGAAGGTGAGCCTTGCAGCCAGGACACACCAGTACTGTTTGGAGAAGTGGTACGCATCTGGAGACCACGGGGGTTCCCTGTAGTCTTTATACCTAGAACAAACAAAAAACAACACATGGAGACAGTTCAGTTAAAAAATTTGGAGGTCCTCAAATTTCTTTTGTTTCTGACCTGGTGGGGAAAAAAGATTTCAAAGAGCTTTGTTTGGAATAAACACTGAAAACAATCACTAACAGAAAGTTGATGGATAATCCAAAAAAGGCATTCCCCACACCGTTTGATTGACAGGGAATTGCTGGGAAAGGCAGTGACAAGTTTAAGAATCGAAGACAAACGTTCCTCCCCGGCATCACTTTCATCCTGTGACTGAACCGCCTTACAGCACCTTTACCTGGCTGACACTTTGCTCCTCGACTTAGTTTGGAACCTTAAAGCGCAGTAAACTTTATTAGGATTCCTTCTCATTTGTTGCCTTTGTAGTAAACACTCTTTATTGTAACTTCAAAACAAACATGGGGAAACTCAAACCATATGTTGTACAAATGGTCTACATGCTCCAAATAAGGACAGAGGAACAGAGGAGAACAAGGATGAAGAAACAGATAAGGGAGGCGGAGGCACAAGAGAGAAAGAAAAAGCTGTATTTTGTTGATGGCTGGCCTGTCAGATAAAAACCCAAGTACACAAGGATAAATTTGACTGGCTAGGTTGCACATGTGGTTTCATTTAGAGCACGTAAACGGAGCCGTATTACCACCACTTCAGACTTTGATTTTATGCCCTTAACCATAACTACCACTATCCTCACTTGAACCTTCACCCATCAAATTAAAAAGCAAAAACTGGCATTATGGGGACACTGTGAGTAAACAGATTTGGGTCCCCACAGGATGAGCAGAACAGTTCTCACATAGACACACACACACGATGTCCAAATGCGGTTCGAGGCTTAAGGGAGGTGAGAACTGAATGTGAAAATAAAAATGTTTTTAAGCACAGTCAGGGTGAGTTATCACTGGAGGCAAGTCATAAACGATCTAGAGGGTTTTTGTGTGTGTTTGTTGCACAAATTGAAAACACACTGCAGTAATGTAACTTCTAGCAGTCGGCACATTCAGGTGCCAGAGCTGTGGCTGCTGTATCTGTTGGCTACAGTGCAGCAAGACAGGATTAGAGAACAAATGTCAAATCTCAGCTGGGCTGTCTGAGGTCCAGCAGTATTAACAAATCAAAGGGGTCCTGTACTGAAAACTGCGGTGGAGAAAACCTTGATGGCTTGTTGGCAATTTGTCACCTTCTCACTCTCTTAAAACTAAATAAAGTAAAATAAAAAAAAAAATTTAGTATTGAAAAGTCTTTAACGGTACACATCTGAAACTGTGAAGCACTCCAAGTTCAGCAGCAGGTTACTGATCTGACCATCTACCAACCTCCTACAAATATGCAGAGAATGACACTTGGCTTTATGTTACAGTGCTTTTAGCCTCTGTTGTTTTCACAGCAGCTATTATAAAAGAGGGTGCCTTTTCCTGTGGGATACAAAGTACAACATACGGCATTCCTTTGAAGGCAAGAAGTGGGAGACAGTTCCTCTTATTGTTAATCTGAAGCACATCTTTAGGCTAAAATTGCGTCCTCCCAAAGCACTATATGTACAGAAGTGAGTGGAGACAAAGGCCGGCTTTATGTGGAGCTGTAGCTATAGACAGTAGTCATCTATCCACCATCAGGTCAAATCAGTGAACAGCAGACTGTGTTCAAAAACATGCTGCACTTAGAGACTGTTCTTGATTGATCTTGATGAAAAAGGTAAACATTACATCATGTCACCATTTGTTGCTGTGCAAAAGTCTTGAGCCATCTCTCTTTAAATTTTGAAACACATGCAGCAAAGAAATGTGTGCAAACATGCATGGAAATACAGTATATAAGGCAAAAAAAAAAAAAAAAAAGCTTGAACGTCAGTATTTAGTATGACCACCTTTATTCTTCACACTCTGAACTCTCTAGGAAAGCTTTCTTGTAATTTCTTTAAGTAGACTTCAGGAATACAGTAGGAGGTATTGCCTGTATTCTTAATCCCATCATTTGTGACACGATCCCCAACACCACCGGCTGAAATGCAGCCCCAAACCATCAGAGCCAGCTCTTCTGTGATTTGGCGAACCTCAGCCTCGTCTTAGTTTCCCTTCCTTAAGAATGGCTTTGTGACACTCTTGTTGGTGCAAAAATATTATGTTATGCCTGTCAAACTGTTATTGTTAGTATACTGTGGGGAAAAAACACTTTGAAAACATAGATCTCAATGGGAAAAAATTTTGTGCTGGAAATCACACTGATATGGACTGGGTAATGTGTTAGGAATGAAAGGATTCCACACCATTTCATGGAGATCTAAATTATTAACCTACTGAATTCAAAGACACCCCAAAAATCAAAGTGAAAAGCAGCAGGCTATTCCATTTTGCTGAAATGTCATTCCAGACACTCAAAATGGTACTCAGTGGTTTGTGTAGCCCCCACATGCTTGTAGGCATGCCTGACAACGTCAGGGCTCCTAATGAGATGATGGGTGGCGTCCTGGGGGATCTCCTTCCAGATCTAGACCAGGGCATCACTGAGCTCCTGGACAGTCTGAGGTACAGCCTGGATGGACTGAAGCATAACGTCCCAGAGGTGTTCTAATGGATTTAGGTCAGGTGAGCGTGGAGGCCAGTCAATGGTATCAATTCCTTTATCCTCCAGGAACTGCTTGCATACTCTCTCCACTTGAGGCTGGGCATTGCTGTGCACCAGGAGGAACTCCAGGTCCTTTCAATTCTGGTGTTCTATGGTAAATGCCAGTCGGGCTCCACGGTGCTGCGCAGTGAGCACAGGGCCCACTAGAGGATGTCGGGCCCTCAGACCACCCTCATGAAGTCTTTTTCTGATTGTTTGGTCAGAGACATTCACACTAGCGGCTGCTGGAGGTCATTTTGTAGCTCTGGCAGTGCTCATCCTGTTCCTCCTTGCACAAAGGAGCCGATACTGGTCCTGCTGATGGGTTATGAACCTTCTACAGCCCTGTCCAGCTCTCCTAGAGTAACTGCCTGTCTCCTGGAATCTCCATACTCTTGAGACTGTGCTGGGAGACACAATTCTGGCAATGGCACATATTGATGTACCATCCTGGAGGGGTTGGACTACCTGTGCAACCTCTGTAGGGTCCAGGTATCACCTCATGCTACCAGTAGTGACACTGACTCTAGCCAAATGCAGAACTAGTGCACCTTTTGGTAATTTCAGTAACACCAAAGCAGCTGAAACTGATCAACACCCCCCTCTGCTAGATCACTGTGAAACCAAAGTCAGTGGGTGGATCACAACAGTCATGCATTATATCCACTGATACCCTGCAACTAAATGAACATCGTGCTGTATTGAAGAGTTGAAGCTAACAATGGAGTCAATAAACTCGTATCATAAATCACATAGGCAGTACGGACATTTTCTCATAGACTGCTATAATTCTGTTTGCAACCCAGAGCAGTCGCCCCCTGCTGGCTAGTAGAAAAATGCCAATTGTAAAGCTCTTCAGCATTGGCACCACTTTTAAGGCCCAGAGGCTATGTCCATCTTACGGTGCATGCCTATAACCCAAGGAACGATGCAAGTAAGCAAGGTAGCAAAAAAAAGAGTGTTTCTCTTGCCAATAACAACTCTTTCAAACCATCACACAAAGAAAATACTTCCATCAGCTTGAACTTGAAAACTAAACTCTGTTTAAGATTTTATAGAGATCTTTACATAAGAGTGCAAAACAAAACAAAAAGCATAACAAACTGAATGCAGGAACCTCGAACCACAGGGAGATTACAGCAGTTTAGCACATCACATGAAAATGACGCCTCACATCAAAGTTTTAAATAAAAATGGCGCAACGCAAGTCTTTTACATTCACACAGTCATAAAAAAAATTCCTGAAGTCCAAATAAATTAAACGGACTGAATGAGCTGTCTCACTAAGCACTTGACTAACAGTATAGAAATAACAGAGAGGGAGGGTATTAGCATGGTCTTATGATGTCTGACTCCTTCTCCTTATACAGTCATGAGTGAGGAATGTGGCCTGTGAGAGTCAGCTCTTCTCTCCTCCTTTTTCCTTTGATCTATTCATCTTTCCCTCAGTCTCTCAGCAATATTTTGCAACACGTTGTTGTAGATCATCTTCCAATATAAAAAACAAAACAAAAAAACTGTAAAATAAGACCAATTCCTATCATGCTACAGTTCACTTTCCTTAAGCGGAATCACAGACAGTTTTGTTATCAAAGATAATTTTTCTCTCTGCTCCTGTGTGTGCACGTGCACGCGCGTTTTCTCAGAGCTCCATGTTTGGTTATGATAGTGGAGCTCTGCAGCAACTGAAGCATTTAACTGAATATTCTTCCATAAGACCTCTAAATAAGATTTTGGCTACTACGTGAGACGAGTGCGTTCGTTCTCGGAAGTTCCTGCTGCCAATAAAGTGCCTCCTGGGACCAAGGAATAAATTTACTGATGAGGGTCAGGCCATTCCCATCCCTAAAACTAAATAAATAAATAAATACAGAGTAACCTGCGTCACTCAGCATGGCTGCTGTCAGGTATCATTCTGTCTGTATGAACATGTGTGCTTCATATTGAATCTTTTTCTCACACTTGTCCAGTTTGACATCAATCTTCTCTACATACAGTACGAGTATTAAGAGAACAGCAGCTCAAAATAAACATTTGTCCCAAACCCCTTTCAACCTTGTGCAGTTTTATTTATTGCCCTTCGACAGCTTTAGGCGGGGAGGTGAAGCGGCGCACAGCAGCCGAGTCCAATCTTTTGGCAGGGAGACTTTGGGGGTGCAAAAATATAAATAAAATATATTGTTTTTCCAATGAGATCACACTTTATTTCAAGGTAACAAGATGGAGGATAATTAAATTTTTGCAAATGGATGGATATTACAATTTATGTGGATTAAAAATTAAAAAAAAAAAAAAAAAAAAAGGCGGGTATTCGAGAAGTGATCTGGCTGAGGTTGGGACTGTTCCTGAAACAGCCAGTTACTGTAGCAGACAAAAATGTTACATGTATGTGGATCAATGCAGCTGTTTCAGCACAACAGTTCATCAATAAGTTTACAGTACTGTGCAAAAGTCTTGAGCCACTCGTTTCTTTATATTTTGCTCAGAAAATGGGAAATTGGTGCACTGATTTATTGAAATGTGCAAACATTTCAGCAAACAGTGCAAACAGCCCCGAGGCCATTTCTGATGAGGCTTCAGTGAACAGTAAATGGATCAAGTGAAGGTCCAGGTGCATCTCTGAGGTTCTGTCAGGTCTTCACATTCTATTTCTTAAAGACCTGACTTTCAGATACTGTTTATCTACTGTAGATAGGTTTTAGGCCTGAACAAGAGAAGAAATCTTTTGTCACCAAGTGCAATGCAAAGTGTCGGATGTAGCACTCCGCCACTGGACTCCAGAGCAGTGGAGACGTGTTCTCTGGAGTGATGAATCGCGCTTCTCCATCTGGCAATCTGATGGATGAGTCTGGGTTTGGTGGTTGCCAGGAGAACGGTACTTGTCTGACTGCATTGTGCCAAGTGTAAAGTTTGGTGGAGGGGGGATTATGGTGCGGGGTTGTTTTCAGGATTTTGGCTCGGCCCGTTAGTTCCAGTGAAAGGAACTCTTAATGCTTCAGCATATCAAGACATTTTGACAATTTCATGCTCCCAACTTTGTGGGGATAGTTTTCCTGTTCCAACATGACTGCACACCAGTCCACAAAGCAAGGACCATAAAGACATGGATAAGTGAGTTTGGTGTGGAAGAACCTGACTGGCCTGCACAGAGTCCTGACCTCAACCCAACAGAACATCTTTGGGCTGAATTAGAGCAGAGACTGTGGGCCAGGCCTTCTGATCCAACATCAGTGTCTGACCTCACAAACGTGCTTCTGGAAGAATGGTCAAAAACTTTGTGGAAAGCCTTCCCAGAAGAGTTGAAGCTGCTATATCTGCAAAGGCTGACATCATATTAAACCCTATGGATTAAGAATGGGACGTTATGGAAACTTGTTTCCACCACAAACAAAAAAAAAAAGAAAAAAAATCGCCATCCGTAACTCAAAAATAACTTGAAATTTTGACTTATTTATCTAAAAAATGTGTGTTAAGAACCCAAAATTTTGAGTTATTACTGCCAATCAGGAAGCTCCGTAAAAGAGGTTATTTCCTTGTTACCCGGAAGCAGATGACGCCAACGCATGTGCACTCAAAATGGGGTAGCGATAGTATCAGTGAGCTAGTGACATCAACGGTCAAAATGCCTCCTAGCGAAAAACAGCTGCATAAAAGGTAAGGAATCAATGTTTTCATGTCGATCTGTTGGACAGCTGATGCCTTCAGCCTCCTGCTTGCAGTTAACAAGGAAATGACGTACCGTCACGGAGCTTCCTGATTGGCAGAGCGAGCTCAAAATTTTAAGGCATTAACTCAAAATTTTGAGATATGTAATGAAATTTGGAGAAATCTAACATGAAATTTTGAGTTCTTTTCTTGAAAATTTGAGTTACGGATGGCTTTTAGTGGCTGAAACGAGGTTCGTCGGCAGGACAGAAAATGCCCTGCAGTTCCAGAATGGACCACATTCTGCTTATGAACGGTGATGTTAGCAGATATTATGGAACATGACTCATGTGTTGTTCCAATCTGTCGCAGATGTTTTTACATTTACATTTATTCTTATTGGCTTATTTCTAAACTGAGTACAGAATATAAAGAATATTTTCTCCTAATGCTGAGAGGAAACATCCTCTTACAAATGACATGATAATCCATTGCATAACCACTTAACCCTCACTTGACTTCCTGGTGATAAGACCGTTAGCACAGCCAACTTCCTGTCAGCTCAGGAGCCAGCACTGTCTTGATATGAAGCAGGTATGTGCCTAAAATTGTGATTAATTTATCCTTTTTCTTAGTTGCTATACATTTATATTTATATGTGTTCCTTGTTTTCTGCACGTCACTCTAAAGCTAGACGTTCAGGTTACTTTATTACGACCAATAATAAATATCAGTAGATGTCAGTAATTCAGAATAAAGTAAGGCAATTCTCTGTTGCTGCCCCACATTGAGATCAAAGATCAAATATGTGATGCAGTAAGAGGAGATATAATCTGCAGCAAACAAGAACAGCATCATGCTGGAAGAATATTTAACATTTCCAGCCATTTACTGGACCACCACGGCATGCAACAAAACAGATTTTTTTTTTTTTTTTTATGTTTCATAAGAATTAAAAGCAAACTTTGTATACAGCACCATGGAAACAGGGAGACAGCAACTCTGTCCAAAAATTTATCTTCAAGCAAAGTTAGAATTGAATTTCTTTCTCAGCCAATTATGATACTAGATGCCTGTAGTGTCTGAAAGCCTTCTTAGGGGTTGCCTCATTTGAAGGTTATTATACAAATTATATAAAGCTGCAAGAAAAGGTCTGTAATCCCTTAGTTGGATGTTTTATAGCTTGAGTCATGCTTCCTGTTTGCTTTCATCATAAGTGTTACCATAAAAACCTATTTCCATGCTATATTTTCAATATAGCACACAAAAAATACAAAACCACAAATTATATCCATCTACATCTGATTGATTCATCCTGTCCAATTTATCCTTGTCCTATTTGAAATGTTAGCTGTATACTGCAGTATGTTTTCATGGTTACCTTAACAAAAGGCCTAAAGCTGAAACAGTAAACAGCAATAAAGCTGTGGGCTCTTCCACTGTAGCTTAGTTTTAAACAGAAACAAGAGGTGTAGGACGGGCACCCTGCAGTGCTATGTCAGGTCATTGCAGATTCTGGGAAACTTTAATTTAAAAAAAAAAAGTGTGGGATTTTCAATATTGGGGAAGAAAAGATGAAGACTTATCAAACAGCCACCAACAAGAAAAAAAATTTTGTGGAGGAAAATAGGCCATTATAGTTTAAACCTAGTGAAGGAGGGCCAATGGACCTTACAAGACCAACCAGTGTTTACTTTCAGACCAGCACCGTGGATGCAGTAAAATCCCTAATGTAGCATTTTTCCATTAGTAGTAATTATGACCAATTTATGGCCATCAGCATCACAATTTCATCACAAATGGAAAATATGTGCATGCCTTTCCTGATATAGTCAGACTGTTTGTCAGCCGTTGTAACCGTTCCACATGATTACCACCCAGAACTCGGAATTTTCAACACCAAGGACACAATTAACACTGAGGATGCAGCAGGAAAACAGGACTGCAGAGATATACAGTCATGTTCTGCTCACTGGTGCAGAAACTATCTTCAATTTCCTCACACTGCAGTTTTTAAAATTTGATTAAAGATTTAAAACCTTGGTAGTTGGCTGTCACACCATCCATCTATTTATCCATCAAACTGTAGCACCTCTCCCCTCGATTCATATCCTCAGTGGAAATTCTACATCCTCCCATTTCAACAGTTTCCTTACTGTCTTAAAAAGCATTTCTTTGTATTCTTATCTGATCACCAGTTCAATGATATCTTCCCTCATCTCTGCATCCTCTGACACCATCATCCATCCATTCATCTTGACCTCTTTGCCTCTTGCATGTATTCATCCATATGTATAGAACCCCAACATTAACTGGGTCAGAAAGACAGGGGGAAAAAGGCATGCACTGTCTGGAGCATCTGAAATACAGAGGTGAATCATTTGCCTTGAGCCCAGAGGCACTGCCCACATCAGCAGCTACTGCACTGTCTAGATACAGTCTATACATCACTATACAACACTGCTGACTGCAGACACACAAACCCTTCCTAGAACATCCTGCAGCCAATTTCACGCCTATGAAATGTTAAAGGCGAACACTATCTGGTCGTTCTTTCGATGTGACACATCAGCCTACAGTGGTACAAAGACTGCATTCTTGCATGGTAATTCTTTTCCATCTTATGTAACAGCAGGTCGGCCTCAACTGTCTGTGGGCGCCGGCATCCATGACCTTTTCTTCTGCAAAGCTTTATATTGATATTATGAAAGAGATGCTTACCAATGGAATGAGTGAAAATGCATAAAAGATACAATTGTGCATTTTGTGACGTCTTTCTGATCCATTCTTGTTGCTTCCAGATTCAAAATGACACTACAGTTTGCATGATGGTGTGCATGTCAGTCTTAATGAAATGGTTAATGGCTGCTCTGTTTAATTTCTTAGATTGAGTGAGAGTTTCACATTTGTAGCTAGCACAAAATAATATTCAATAATTGGTATGATGGTGATGACTACATTTGGCAGCACAAGGTTTTCTATTCATTCAACTGCAACTCTTAGCAGTCTTGTAGCACAGAGCACTTAGTAAGAAATACTCATTTTCCTCTTTCTACCCAAGTCAAGAAAAATCAAGTGTAAAAAGGGCCTTCAGGCTGAGATTTAAAAAGTCTTGGTTTTAAACTAGAAACCAACAGGACCACATTGTCTGCAAAAAGCAGAGGTCAGATTCTGAGGTCACCAAGGCAAAAGCCTTTCACAACTAGCTTAACTAACTAAATTATTACAGAAGCATTTAGGCTGTAGAACAGTTATAAATGATCCAAGTGTGATTGAGAGGAACGGCCTGCCTGATCTAAACTCGAATGGTGTTTTGTTATTGAGTCTGTGCAAACTACAGCTTGTCCATAACAAACAGCATGTTCGAACATAAGATTGTCCATAAGTGCACGTGGCACCAGGACACCCTAGGATGCAGGTCGAAGATTGATTTTTTTAATCATATCATCAGATCTGCGGCCGTATGTTCTGGACACTCGGGCGAAGAAAGGAGCTGAGCTGTCAACTGATCACCACCTGGTGGTGAGTTGGATCAGGTGAGTTGGATCAGGTGGCGGGGGAGGATGCTGGACAGACCTGGCACTCTAAATGCATAGTGAGGGTGCGGTGGGGACACCTGGCAGAGGCCCCAGTCCGTGAAATCTTCAACTCCCACCTCCGGCAGAACTTTGACAGCATTCTGAGGGAGGCTGAGGACATTGAGTCCGAATGGACCATGTTCCACACCTCCACTGTTGAGGCTGCTGCACAGAGCTGCAGCTGCAAGGTGGTTGGTGCCTGTCGTTGTCGTAATCCCCGAACCAGATGGTGGACACCGGAGGTGAAGGGAGATATCAGGCCAAAGAAGGAGTCCTATCTGGCTTGGTTAGTCTGTGGGACTCCAGAGGCAGCTGACGGGTACCAGCAGGCAATGAGGAACGTAACTCGGGTGGTGGCTGAAGCACAAACTCAGGAGGAGTTTGGTGAGGCCATGAAAAAAAGACTTTCAGACCGACTCGAAGCGATTCTGGCAAACCGTCAGGTGACTCAGGAGGGGAAAGCGGTGCTCTACCCACATGATGTTTAGTACTTAGTACTGGTGGAGGTGGCTGGGGAGAGGGAGGTCTGGGTTTCTCTGCTTAAGCTGCCACCCTCACGACCCGGTCCCAGGTAAGTGAAAGAAGATGGATGGATGGATGGATGGATGGATGGATGGATGGATGGATGGATGGATGGATGGATGGATGACAAAAAGTTCCTCAACTCACATATGAGTTCAGATATAAAGAGAAGATCGAGCAAGGAAAGGGCATCCTTCAGTCAAGATTAAATGGCCATTAATTTAATTTAGCTGTAATTTATTCATAATAATCTAAGTTGATCATTGTTAATACAGAGACTGAGAGAGAGTGTATATGTTTCTCTAAAGGCCCAAGTTCTAAGTTATGACAAGACAGAGTAATGCTGTTTTATCCCTTTAGACACCACTCCCCAAATTAAATTCCTCAGATGTAAAAATAGATGAATTGGCCTGACTGTACTTCTTGAATGCTCACCAAATACTTCACTGGCAGCAGCAGAAGAAATGTCAGACAACAAGCACAAACAAGAGGCCAAGAGCTCATCCATGTATGAGAAGTGAATAAATAAGTTGTGTGTGTGTGTGTTTTACCGGCAGTAAGTAATGTTGTCGTGCTCGGAGTTCTGCGGTGCCGTGCCAGGTTTAAAATCGGACACGTTGAAGTAGGAGAGCGTGTGGTCAATGAAGCCGTGCATGGTGCCTGTCTGACTGTACATGTACTGGTAGACAAGCCTGGGGATGAAGTCAGATGTGAAGGAGATCACAAAGGCCTGCAGAGAAAAAGCCAGAGACCAAAACAGAAAACGTGTGAAATAGTTGTCTATCATGACCAGTGATAGTTTTTTTTTTTTTTTTTTAAAGGGAATCATGTTGTTTCATGTTTTAAAACTGATTCGCCAAATTTCTTCCTCCACTTTCTATGCCTACAAATAATTACTTGAGATTTTTAAGGAATGACCTAAGCCTCTTTCTCACAATGGAGAATACATCTTACTGTAACACCAGTATCAGATTGGAACAGTATCAGCCATTACCCAAAGCCAAGGTATCTGTAACCATAGAAGGCTGAAAAATCAGACCCTTCTTTTTAGTGAAAGGAGCAACAGGTTTCAAAAAGCTAGATTCTGGTAAACACTGCATTTTTTATACATATTTGAGTTTAAGGAACAGTAGAACTGATAGAGATACATGAACAAAAGTTCTGCCCCATTTTCCATTGTTGTGAAGCTTCTGGTCCACAGTGTGTGTGGACCAGAATGTGTGTCCAATCCGTCACTGATCTAGAATAAATAAAGACTCCTGCTGCTTGTTTTTGGATCCTCCACAAATCTGTTTAGTATTAAAAGTAAACGAGATGGGATTTGGCTCACTGCCCAAAGACAAATCCAAAGCATAACCTTACCCCCCCCCCCCTCCCACACACACACACACACAATAACATCATCAGATGTGCATTTTTGTGTATTTCAGATACAATTTGGGGATTTCATGAGGCCATGAAATTAACATCTAGCAGGAGAAAAAAGAAAAGGTCTAATCAATTCACCTGATTACCAAATGTGTTAAGAAGAAAAAAAACACCACTCTTAATAATCGAATTGTCATTATCCAATTACAGTAGTTATTATGTAATCAGTTACAGATGGCCACCCACCCAGACCTGGTTCTGGTGAAGGATTCTTCTTTAAAATGAGTTTTTCCTCATCAAGTGCTGCTCAGAGGAGGTCTTTTAGGTATATTGTCCTACTGTTTCTAATTAAATTTAAAATGCTAGCAGACTTTTGTCTGATTATTTGTAAAGCACTTTGGAATTAATATATATTAATTGTGCTTTATAACCTGTTAACCTGTATTTCTGTCTCTGGTATCTGAAAAAGGAAGGTTTAACCTTGTAACTGTAGCTGCATACCGTCAGAAGTATAACAGACATGAAGTCATGACAGATCCATGCAGATCCACAGAATATATTCTCTACTCTACAACCATTTTCACAGGACAAACTGAACTTTACAGGACTGGACGCTACACTAAACTGTGCTAAATGTTCAAGTGTTTAGGTGCTTCGTGTAGGACATTCAAACACATTATGCACAGTATTTATAGAATACTCAAATTTTATTTGTGTCTGATCAAAGCAAAACAAGACATCTTTTCCAAACGCAAGGAGAAATTACTCATTTCCAAGCACGGAAAAGTGAACCACTCTGTTTATACTTACATTTATAATGACTGAGAACTTCCCCATTCCACTTAGTATGTTGTACCATATGCCTATAGAGTGAGGAGGAAAAATAAATGCAATGTCAGTATTAAGCACAGTGACAAAACTGGAAAGGGATTGTGACAGCTACTCAGTTAAACTCAGTCTAACTGTAAAGGTCTTGTAACTACATTAAAAATGCAGCGCAGCATTACAAGCTGCTGCGTTTCCTGTTTGAACGTGTTCATAACTGACGGTGATGCAAATGTCAATGCTTTTTATTGATCTGCTTACAAACTAGGGCATTACACAAACCCGATGGCAGTTACAAAAAAAAGAGCCAAAAATGGTTCTGTAACTTAAAAAAAAAAAAAAAATCCAATATTTAAGTTATTTAACCTCATCAGTGAGACCTGAAAAACAGCCTGAGGCCACTGCTAACTCAAAGAATCAAATCAGACTGGTTTAAGGTGAGTGTTAGCATCTCGCTGATGTTCAGCTTACCAATGTCTTTAGCTCGTGCAGCCACTGGCCTGCGTAGCTCTGTTACAAACTTCTTGGCATCCAATCGGATCTCAATGATATTGTTTAGCAGGGCAAAGAGAGGAGCCAGCGGGAAAGAAGCCACGAACAGTGAGACGAAACCAAACTGGATGACTGCAGAGAGAGAAAATGATTACATAGAGATATAGGGTATTTAGATAAAAGTTAAATTCAATAAATTCACAGTGCTGACATGTTAATTCTTGTTATATCCCATCCTTTCTATTGCTTCTCCTATTATAATTTTGCTGATGACATTCATGTACATTGTATATGTAAGTACAAATGATACATCTGCTCCTGGAGCCTCATGCTGAACAAAAACACACAAATGCCATTGCTTGAATTCACATCAATTAATTTATGATGTCTCAAGGGCATAAAGAACTTTCTCAAAGTTTGCAGTAAACCAAACCAGATGTTTAGAAAGTTCATGTCACGTGTTAATATAAGCTCCCAGTGTTTGGCACTGAAACTCTCAATATGTGGTCAACAGAGATCTAATGCAAGGGAAGGAGAACATCATTAGGCTGAAAAACCAAAATAACCTATCAGAGAAATATAAAAACTTCAGTGGCCAAATCAACAATCTGGTACATTCTGAATGAACACAACAACAAAAGGACTGAAAGACCACAGAAGACACCTGAAGTGTATGATGACAGAATTATTTCCTTGGTTAAGAAAAACCCTTCACAGCATCTAACCAGGTGAAGAACACTCTCGAGGAGGCAGGTGTATCACTGACAAAGTTTGATAAAATCGCCTTCGTTTATGGAAATAAAGAAAGTTTACAACAACTGGCAACATTCACAAACACGAAGGCCAGATTAGATTTTGCCAGAAAACATCTAAAAGATCCAGCACAGTTCTGGAAAAAAAATATCTTGGACACATGAAACGAGATTCACTAAGTACCAGAATGATGTGAAGAGAAAAACAGCTCATGATCCAAAGTAGACCACATTATCTGTCAAACATGGTGGCAGCAATGCTATAGCATTTGCATGTATGGCTGCCAATGGAACCACTGCTGTTTACTGATGATGTGACTGCTGATAGGACTAGCAGATGAATTATGAAGTATACAGGGCTATACTCTGCTCAGATTCAGCCACATGCTGCAAAATTGATCTCACAGCACTTCAGTGTAAATAGATAAAGATGTTAAGCATGCAAAAGCAACCCAAGAGTTCGTCAAGGCAAAAGAATGGGATATTTTGAATATTTGAATAATACCGAAGATAAAACTGAATGCAGAAACCGGCAAATAAGCTCTGTCAGGTCTTTGCTGCAGTTACCTACATTTACTACTAATAATAAGGCAGCTGCAGTAAGGCCTAGCAGAGCATCTCAAGAGATGAAACCTACCATTTGGTGATGTCCATGGGTTCTAGACTTCAGGCAGTCAATACTTATATTTAAAATTAGGTTAGTTTGGCCAATTTCATCTAAGCCTCTGAAAATGGGGGACTGTGTATAAAATGGCTATAATTCCTCAATAGTGGGGGGTGGGGTGCTGGAGCCTGACCCTACTAATTGCAGGGCTTTGGATTGTGGGAGGAAGCCGGAGTACCCAGAGAGAATCCATGCAGGCAGGGGAGAACAAGCAAACTCCACACACTAAGGCCCCAGTCAGATGCAGTCAGATGGTGGATTTCTACCCAGGACCTTCTTGCTGTGAGGCAACAGTGTTGACCATGAAGATATGGGGAAGCAAATCAGGGTTCAGTATCTTGCCCAAGGATACATTGCAGACTAGAGCAACGGGGATTGAACCACCAACCTTCCAATTAGTAGATGACCTGCTCTACCTCCTGAGCCACAGCCACCAACCACATTTTAGTTGTTGACCTTTTTTTGATAGCCTGCCTCTGTGTACCACCACAGGGGATTTTAAATTAATTACTGACTGTTTAATTTCAAATCCACTGTAGTGGTGTGCATAGGTACGCTACAAAGAAAGATTTTTCAAATACTTCTGGACCTAACTGCATTTCTGCTTTTCTACATCTCATGCAAGAAAAGAATCAAACCCACAACATAGGGAGCACATTTCTCAGTAGCCACTGATACACCCTCAGATTGACATTTGTGAACAGTCATTTGTCTGGTCAGGAGTCACGCTGTCTGTCTGGGCTTGCTTTGTGGTTCAGATGCCTTTTATGGTGAAACTCTCATCACAGCAGCCAAACTGGAACATTTCTGTGACTGAACAGTGTTTTTTTGTGGGTGTGTATCTACACAGTGCGTTGGTGTCGCTGGGTCATCTAATCAGGTGGATTTACACACTATCCATGACTAATAATTTAAACTAAGGTTATCAGGATTTTATTGTACTTCATAATCTCATATATCCACTGGGTTTTGTACTCATAATTGTCAGCTAAAAACAACAGGTCACTAACTCGATGGATTAATGGATTCTTATATTTGGACCCTGGATAGAAAATGGACTGTATTGGTCTTTATAAGAGCAAATACTATGCATGAAGGAGTCATTGCTGTAACACAGAAATCTTGTGCTGTGATACAAATTTCACCCCACAACAGGGGGCTGGCTTCGTAGTAAACTTTCTTACAAGCTGTTTCATGATCAGTTCACCTGCTTGTGAAGAATGTTGAAAGGAAACCTGAGAAACACAAGTTAGTTTTCCTGACTGCGGCTGATGCAGGACCTCTGTGGAACTTTAGCAGTGTGGGAACGGGAATTTCCAGTGAGCGGGAGACTGACGGCTTCACCTCGAGATGCTTCACTGAGACAATGAGCGGAAAGAAAGAAAATACGAGAGTGGAGCAGCGAGCGCTAGAGGGCAAGCTTAGAATAACCCACGATCCACCTGAGCCCAGGTTAACGGGTTCGACGCACAAAGGACGATGCGCATACATTAAATAGAAAATGAGTTAACACAAATCCGGACTGACCGCCCGCACACTCACTACAGTGCATGGGTTTTCATGGGGTGCACAGACATTTCTGGCATTCCTCTGTGTGCCCTACAGCAACATCAGCCCAATCTTCTTGGATTTTCTCTCCCACTTCTGTCCGCACTCGGTCCATGTCACACAAAGACTAAAAGCCACCAAAGATATAAAAATCAGCAGATTTTCTTCCAGTCGTCAAGAATTACTTTACAGGAGCCTGACACCACAGAAGAGATGTTTCTAGTCCTTTAAAGAACAAAAAGAAATTCTGCCAAGAAAACATTTTCAAAACTATTTCACAATTTTTACACGGCTTTGAGTTTTAAAGGAACATATAGCCAGTTTTACTGGTTCACAAAACGTCTCGTTAGTTTTTACAGGTCGAGCTTGTTGCTGCATGTTTGTGAAACTGCTGCAGCACTTTGACTTCCATCAGCAGTAGAAAAAATGATCAGAGACATCAAGCAGTGCAGCAGGGAGGCCAGCACTGCAGGGCGTCTTCAAACAGTGCGCGTCATTCATTTATTTGTTGATTGTATCTCAGTTACTTGTTTTCTTTTATTCTCTTTATAAAATTAGGGTTAAATGTATGCTCATTTATTTATTCAGTTAAACCTTTGAAAGAGACACTTTCACAGGCTCACCGTGAATCAGATTAACTCACAAGAACTGTAATCAACCAATCAAAGGAAAATGTTGGGGCTCAAATGAGATTCCAGTCAAAATATCACGTTTTTAAAACAGGCATGAATCCATGGAATTTATACCCTGCTGCCATAGGTTATCATCACCGCATTTGCTGTTGTTGTGGATGAGAGCTACATGATGTGTAGAATAATAACAACAATATAAAAGCATGACTTATTGCTCTAACGAGCTTCAAAAATGGTGCCAAAAAGCAGAAATCAGTAAGCTACCTCAAGGACGAGGGTGAAGGACAAGCAGTGTTTGAAATGACACAGCGTGTCATTCGTAGTGCTTTGAATGATTTTTGCATTGAATAATAGTCTTATTGTTCATCTCCATGTGGAAATCTGAATAGTTTAGTGATTTCATAAGTTTACTCTAAAATTGTGATATACAAGAGCAGTGCTAATGAAAACAGTAGGGGATCAAATGGAACATGAACTCATCTATTCAAAAAGCAAGGCTCAAAGCACCATGAAGAGAGGACCGTCTCAGCCAACACAGCAGAGGCTTGGACCCGGAACAAGTATGAAAGAGTTGATAGGTCATTATTATTTGACTTGCTGTTGCTCTTGTGGTGCTCTCTTACTGTCACGCGTACACTGCTACTGACAGATTTTCTGAACATGCTCCCTCCTGGGCTTCCGTATGGTTTTATTTACCATTTGGACATTTTTAAATCTCATCCAGATTGTGATAAATTAATATTTCCTTGATACTTGATATCCGGTAAGTTGTCACTGGGTTTTCAAATCAGTGCAGGGGGCTCTAATTTATTAATTCTTACTTTGTATTTACACGTCATGGGAAAAGCATGTTTTAAGTCTCCGGTGGACGAGTGAAGACGACATTTGTTATGTCGGCCGTACAAGTTTCATTGAAAGAAACTAAAGATAGTGTTCAGTGCTGAGGGGAAAGATGAAATACTAGTATTTAAGTAGCAATTGACATAACTGAATAAAGCATGTCATACAGTTACAGTCATACAGCATCGAAAAATATCAGGTATTTAAGCTCTGGCTGAACAGGTGTGTCTTGTTATGACTGCAGTAGGTTATAATGTCATATGGAGCATGTCTACAGCTGTATGCGGGGCGGGGGGGGGGGGGCATGTGCGTCTGCCCTCAGACACAAGTCAGCACATCTTTACCAGCTCCATATGGGAACTTTCCCCCTTCTTGAAGCCATTAATGATCTAATCTATAACTCTAATGAACACGTTTTGCCTATTAACATGAATGCAAAAACAAAAACAGACAGCTTGACTTTATTTATATTTTGACTTGGAACACATTTTCTTCACTGTTCACTTCATTTGTGTTACTTTGTCTTCCCATCTTCAACTTTCCCCTCACATCTCTTGTTATCTTTCATTTTTCTCTGTCACTCAGACTTTGACAGGATGAAAATTAATACGTGTCTGGACACTTCTCTCCCCCCGACTATGACTCATTTCTAAAAAAAATAATAAAAGAGTTTGACAGTTTTCCACAAAGGTTCAAATTAACTTCTATTGCTTCAAACAACTGATACATTTTAGGATTAGTTAACTATAACCACAAATGGGTTGTTTGCACATTTTTACACTGTGGCTCCAGTAACTTCAGAGGCTTTCAGATAAGTTCTTGCCAAATGGGTAAAGATTATCTTGTGCTTTATACTGAAAGTCTCTCCCTCCAAAAATATGGTGATATTTTAGGAATATTAGGCCCTACAGTAATTAGTTACATAAGATGGCATACAGATGACTGAGGACTTGTCAAAAGTCTGAAAAATCTGCTTATCCAAGACGGCCTGCTCTGCCAAACAATCTCCACAAATTGTGCACACCGAATAGCACAGAGGGGCGGAGTTTGCATGTTCTCCCCGTGTCTGCATGGGTTCTCTCCCACACAGGTTAGGTTCATATTGACCGTAGGTGTGAATGTGAGCATGAATGATTGGCGACAGATTGACGACCTGTCCAGGGTGTACCCTGCCTGCCCTGTGACAGCTGGGACAGGCTCCAGCCCCCCCGCAACCTTGGCCTGCATAAGTGGAAGAAGATGGATGGATCAAATAGCATAGAGCGGTGTGAGGCAGTGTTAAGATGGGCAGCTCCAGCTTACAATAGTTTATCGGGCTCCTTGATTTCAGTATAATACTGTGTGTGATATACATGGAGGACAAAGCTTTAATGTCATTGTGTTTATGTACTGTGGTTTGGATATAAATATAAATGAAATATTTCAGTGGCATTACGTAAGGGCAAGCGAGGCAAGCAGTGCTTATCTAGTGAAATCAAAAAATAGACATTAAATAAAATGTACCAAAGTAACGGAAACTCTTTTTCATGTCAAACAGCACTCTGTTTATCACGCCTGCATACATCAATCCTTTGCGTTACTGCCATCTTGTGGCTGCAGTTGGCTATTGTCTGTGGAAGCAGAATTAACGCCGCTTGACGACCGAGCCACTGAAATCTGTATGGGGTGGGCGTTTTCATGGGGGTGTCCGTGTACCATTAACAGTGGCTGGAGCTTGTCAAGCTGAGGGGCCAGCAGCTTGCAGCTGGTTGTGGGTATTGTGAAGAAGACTCACCTTTGTGTGGAAACATCTACCATTAGCAAGTAAACGAGGCCGCTCATTTATCATTGTAGCACGAGTTTTCTCTTGCTATCCACCTTGGTCAGAATGTGTGATGTACAAACTCAGCTTTAAAGCTTTAAAGATGGAGAGGGGAACTCCTGCCATGTCTGATTTAATAGAAACACGCGGGTTTAACAGATGCACACTCAGCCAGCACTTTCAGATTAACATCTCTGAGAAGTCACATGGTTGACCAAATGTAGAAAGTTTAACTAGACACTTCATTTTTAACTCTCCTGTAGATAGATACTCTCCTATAGAATATAATGATTACTGGAGATTAAGCAGAATGTAAAGTTGTTAGCCTTAAACATCTGCAGCATTAATACTTATCCATAGAACACTGATGGGGAACATTTTTCTGCAGAATAAATATTTTTATTGATTCTTTATGTGGAATTTGCAGCCTTTGCAGCACAGTCTCTGCTCGCCTTTCTGTAAAGGTCATTGCATGCCACTGTTTTATACTGAGGTCATCAACACCGTACACATTTTTGCGGCGACATCTGTTGGAAAGCAACATAATGTAAACAAGGTCCCACATGTCAAATTCACAAACATTTTAGGCTATTTTTCTCTGTGTGCATGCATACTCACTCATCTCCATGTATTCTGGCGTGAGGCCTTCAAAGGGAGCCAGGGCGTAGTCCAGGTTCCACTGATGTGGCTTCTCTTCCTCCCTCTCCTTTGGTCCTGAGTCTTTGTCTTTTAATGTGCGCACCAATTTCTTCAACTTCCTGTTAAGATGAAAGAAGGTGGGAGTGCAAAGATGATCAATTTGTAATGCATCAATACAAAAAAAAACCCCAAAAACTTTACTGCAACTCTAATGAAATCCACATGTAACACTCCAGCTGAGTTCTGGTGGTAGCTGTGATTGACCCCGAGTGAAGAAATCTATTCTAAACTTGTCATAGGCAGAGCATGAAGGTAGCAGGATGTTGCACTCACATGAGTGCTCTCTAGACCGTAGCTGGAACAATAAAAGAAGGAGCAGACTGCCTGTGAAGCATAATGGCAAAATAAGTATTTACAGAGGTGCTGAAATGCTAATGCTCCTTGAAAACTCAGTGAGCCAACAGCCAGGGGCTGAATGTTTGGGGTTTTTTATGTAAGTGAAAGAGGCCGGGTACAGCCAAGAGAAAAGTGGAGCACAGAGGGAGAGTGGAGAGAGATGAGAGTTTGGGTGTATCTGTGAGAATATGCTCTCACGCGAGTGATACAACCTACCGTACAGTGTGTGTGTGTGTGTGTGTGTGTGTGTGTGTGTGTGTGTGTGTGTGCATCTTGTAATAATATACAGGTTTCATTAAACCTGTCAAAAATGGCACACATGGCAAGCCACATACCTGCAGCTGGTGTTCAACAATAAATAATGATGATTTTCTTTCCTCCAAATGACAGAAAACAGCTAATGTTGCACTGGGTAGATGTGTTTGAAAAAAATATATAAAGTTGTATCCCATTACAGTTCAAATTTAATTAGAACTGTGGCACTTACATGTGATGCATTCTATGCTTTGTGGATAGAATAGCCACAAACAACCTTCAAATACACATTTTAAGACACAATATACGTGATTAACCCAGTATTTGTTGTTTTATTTTATCCATAAAACCTCATGATTTTTGTACCACTATATGTGCAATAACTTGCTTTATCGGCCTCTTACATATGCCCACTGACCCCGCAGTGATGCTACTGGTTATTTAACAGGTGTGAAACCTTTTAAGGGGATGAATGTGTGGCAGCTGAATGGATAGCATGTAGATATGATTGTATATGCTGCGACTTGCAGATCCCTCAAGGTGTCCAACAAGAACATTTAATGAAACTCACCTAATAAATCAGGACGTAAAGCAGCCACACAGCAACAATAACAACATAACCTGAAGCCAGAAGGAAACTGACATTTGTTATGAATGCAGCTGACCTGCGAGGCTCCAGATTTGAATGTAAAGGCTGAGTTATTACACAAGACTACAGTCCAGACACGGAAGGAATGTTATTAGAACAAGAAAGGGAAGAGCCGATCTTGTAAGAACTTGTTAGGAAGCGTGTGTGTGTGTGTGTGTGTGTGTGTGTGTGTGTGTGTGTGTGTGTGTGTGTGTGTGTGTGTGTGTGTGT
>JAVDPK010002140.1:622245-658375 GCA_034780415.1 Cichlasoma orientale
GTGTGTGTGTGTGTGTGTGTGTGTGTGTGTGTGTGTGTGTGTGTGTGTGTGCGTGCGTGCGTGCGTGTGTGTGTGTCCGTGTCCAAATGAGACCAATCAAAGTTGTGGACTTACGGAATGCCAATTTCAAAGATGTTGTTCTGGATTAGCTGCTTCCCCAACATGATGATGCTGAGCTGAATGCACAACTCGATGAGGCACCCTCCTGGAGCACACTGAGGGATACACATATTTCATTTGTACACATTACCAATGCAAAAAAAAAAAAAAAAAAAAATCAAACTTAGATCTAAGGATGCGTAACAAACCTCCTCCATCCGATAATGGTTAAAGACATACACGTAACTTCCAGGGTGGCCTGCAAACCTGCAGAAACACACAAAAATTAAGGTCCCATCAGCAACACCAAGCAGAGCTGGATGTCATTTTATAACTTGGTATGAACAGAAACACACAGGTCTTACCGTCCCTTGAAGAAAGCCACATAAAAGATGGGAGCGTATGCATTCATAAACTTGAGTAAGAAGGCTTTCAGGATGAGACGCTCTTCAAAGTTGGTTTCTGTTTTAGGAATCTCTGAAAAACAGTTGATGTGAAACAATAAAAAGTCGGCATGATGTCGTTTCATGTTAACAGAGATGAAATGGGGTTTATGTTAGTGAAATATGAAGCAGAACCCATACACAGCATACTTTGTATTTTATAGAGTGGATTTCAAAGTCTTCCACATTATTTTTCTATAGTGTGCCTCTGCTCTTGTGACTGCATGAGGATGGTGTCTGTTCAGAGGAAAGTGGCAGCGCTGCTGGAGAAGAGAGGTTTTAACATGATCACTGTGCTGGAAGTAGGTTAAAATACTGGAACTGTTCACGCTGCACATCTCTTTTTTTCTTCTATTTCAGAGGTTTTGAATATGAATATAAAACCTCCTGGGATGACTGATGGGATGGCTGGAGCACGAAAACATCAAAGTTTTATCAAACTGTCCACCATGAGGCAGAAGGACTCCCAGATACAGATGAAGATGATTACGTGTAAAAATCCAGTTTATCAAGAGGCTTGGGCAATATTATATATTAAGTAGTTGTTTAATACCTAGAATGACACATTTGCAAATATTGGATGAGTGATCTACAAGTGTTGTTGAGAGTTGAAGTGACACCACTCTCATATCTGTCAGGCACAAGCAGGGCGTGGTTACCTTAGCTTTAGCTTAGAAGCAAAATCAGAGGGGAACTACAGGCCTGACCCAAATGTAGGAAAATATGAGGCTCTTACAACCAAACAGATTTCCAATATTTCTCTATTTTTTTATGACCAATATGTTTGCTTATATTAGTAAACAGATTGGAGGATTTCCAAATGTTATATACAATAACATATTTGCAAGTATCTTTATGACTCAGCGTTATTGTACCTACATCAGGGGTGGGCAAACTACGGCCCGTGGGCCACCTTTTTACCTGTGTAAATAAAGGACATTTGAAAGTCACTTTGCCAAAAACTGATTGCAGTTTCTAGCCAAAGCTTTCTTGGAGTAAAATCATTAGATTCTCTCTGTACCTAGCTCAGTTAACCACAAAGCCACAGTGCCGTAGATTTCGTCCAGAATCAGGATGACCACGAGGTTGATGATGACCGCAGTGGCAGTGACCGTCACCCGAACGTTGGACTTTATCTCCGGGTCGGGGTTCATCGCCATGAGGGCCGACACTGTGATGCGGTAGATGATGACACCGAAAACCGCAGAGAAGGTCAGCCCAAACTGGGAGCAGAGAAAACGGAGAAGGCGGAGGAAGTAGTTATTATTCAAACCTTTATATGACAATGGTTACACTGTGTCAGTTATAAATAAAATTGATTTAAAAATAATAGAATGGGGGAGGGAGGTAATATTGAGTCAAACTCATTCTTAAAGTCCACTGTGGTCGATCCAGCCTTGCAAAGTGAAGTGGAGTAAAACAAAGCTCATTCTTATATATTTACCATAAAGAGGATAGCGGATACATTGATGAAGTATCCAGGAAGACGGTCTTTCCAGGTCAGCTTATCTGTGGGAGGCTGACAGAAAGGACGGGGGAAACGGAGGAGAACAAAAGAGGGAAAGTTCCCAGTCATTAATACAAGGATCAGTGCATCTTTAAGCCTGTTTGGGAATCTGTTATCCAGAACGTGGAGCCTACAGAGACATCTCAAAAAGAGAGCGAAAGGGGGGAAAAAAGCCATTTCACTTCCCTTTCCTCCTTTCAAATGGTTTGTAAAAACTGAGTGGAGAGCTGAACGAGCAGCCAGTGGATTTCACACAACCACAGGGAACGTTACTACATCTGAACATAAACAAAGGATGCATGAAAATCTGTTTTACTGTCTACAACCTAAATTTGGACACCAGCTTGGAGGAAATGGTTTCATTTCATAGAATCTCAAACATCCAGATGACTCCCAGCTGATTCATCCATTTTCCCAGGCACCGATATGGAAACAAGTACTGCTCTGTTCATTTGTAGTTCCCATTTCATTGAGAATTAAACGAGCATGAGTGTATCATTATTATTGGATTACTACATACGATGATATGGATGTAAATGTAAACCTTTATGTTTCTGGGCAACTTTACACTCATGTTTTACAAATTAACTGGCTTCTACTTTGGAGTCATTTCAGGTACGGGGAAAACAAGCATTCGCTTTCCTGCCAAGATTCAGTCTAAAGATTGACTTGGACGACCTCAAAAATCAAGTTGCAGCCAGGAAACAGTTCTGCTGTATAATCTAAAGGGCTTATAGGAGGAGAGGGAAGCAGTGAGCGTGAGCCAAAAGAAAAAAAAAACAATACAAGTTCTGGTTTTGTCCAACTGCTAATCCTCTGTAAACAAACAAAACTCTTTCCCAGAATGTCAGAAATTAAATTAAAAGAATGTGACCAACACAGTTAAATCTTTCAATAGAACAAAATTGCTCTCAAACATTAAGGATCAGCAGTGTCAAACCTGTCAACAGTGATCAGAACCACAATCCTTACGGGCTGCGCCAGCTCACCTTTGACCTAAAATTTGAGGGCAAGTTAAAAATAAAGGAGACCTAAAACCGGACCTCATGAATGCTGACTTTTCTGCATATGACATGCATGTATGACATGATTCTGGGACAAGTGTTGCTGAATGCTGACTGAATCTACTTTGAGAAACCCCCTTCACTGAACTGAGTATAATCTGAAGCGGTATTCTGCAGCCTGGCAGTGCAATGGCACCATCTAGTGAATATGACAGCATTGTACAACCTGCAATACAAGCTTATTTAAACACAAAAATATATAAACCACCACAAACGGGGACGGCACGCTGACAGTTTATGACATTTAGTGTCAATAAGAGTTGGACATGTCCAAGAGCACCATTATTAACAGATTAAAATAAGGGGACGTATCATTACTGTCCCATTATTTATATGTTCCATTTATTTATTTGTGAGAATTTTGATGTGTTGCCTTTTTTTGTTCCCCATTCTGACCCTTTACATTTAATTCCTTCATTTTGTTCAACACATTTCAAATATTCTGAACTGTGTGTTTTAATCATTTTAATTCTATAAAGTTCAAAATAAGTATTTTGAACTTCATATTAAAACATATTTCTGCATGTAAGAACATTTATTAAAATGTCATAAAATTGGTCCAGTTGCTTTAAACAGAGTTCCATCTTTTAGTCTTCTGATGACACCTTTGCTAGTAAAGCATGCTTCTTAAATTTATCATTAGCTATTTCTTTGATTGGTCCAACATTTGTACTGGAGTGTTGAGGTGTACAGTATAAACTGTAGTATAAAGCTTTAATTACATCTTTAAAATGGGGTTTCTTTAAACCCACTACAAACAAAGATGAACTCTGAGGTGGAAGCCGTGTAAATTAATGGAATATAAACAAAGAACTTGAATGTGAAGTTTTTAATTGTCATTTTAATTCTGCATCATTGTTCACTTTACTGTTTTTGGCAAGAAGTCCCAGAGAGACAGTGAGCCTGAAGCCTTTCCCTTTGGGTCAGGTTTTTCACTGTTGATTGAGGAGAGAAAAAAAAATATTCAATAAATTTACAAATGTCAAATCCATATTTTTACAGAACAGAAAAAAAAATTGACTGCGAAAGTGTAACATTTAAAATATATATATTTTGAATTCGATAGGAGCAACATCTCAAAAAAAGAAGTTGTGACAGGTTCATGTTTACAGCTGTGCAGCATCCCCTCTTCTGTTAACAGCAGTCCATAAATGTCTGGGAACTGAGGAGAGCAGCTGCTGGACTTCTGGGGGAGGAAGGCCGTCACATTCTTGTCTGAGAGAAGATTCTAGCTGTGTGGTTTTTTTGTGTCACGATGCTCTAAGTCTTTTCAGCTGGTGAAGATTCCGGACTGCAGGCAGGACTGTTCAGCACTGACTCTATGAAGCCATGCTGTTGTAATAACTGCAGTATGCAGTTTGCATAGTCTTGCTGAAATATGCAAGGCCTTCCCTAAAAAATAAAATAAAAATAAGACGTCCCCTAGATGTGAGCATATGCTGCTCTGAATCCTGTATATGCCTTTCAGCACTGATGGTTTTTTTGCAGATTGGTGAACCTTTGACCATCTTTACATCTGAGAAACTCTGCTTCTCTAAAGATGCTCTTTTTATATACAGTTGTGTTTCTGACCTGTTGCCAGTGAAACGAATTAACTGCAAAATGCTCATCCAGCCTTTTGTTGCCCTAATCCCAACTTTGAGATGTGCTGCTCCCATTAAATGCAAAATGAGCTAATATTTTTCATGAAACAGTGAAATGTCTCAGTTTAAACATTTTGTTCTCCTGTGAATAAAATAAATATAGAAATAATGGAATATGGGTTTATGACATTTGCAAATCACTGAGCCCTGTTTTAACATAAAGAGGGTTGTTGGAAACTCAATGGGAGACGTAATCATCATTAGATGAAAGTTATAATACAGTAACATTCTGCTATTAGCTTGACTGACAGCCTTTCATTTCCTGTAGAATTACATTTTTATTTGGGCCTCGAGGCATTTTTCAGCCTCTGTAACTGTTACAGAGTTCAGCATTCTGGATTAGAACCCATCTGAGTGGTTCTACATCCTGTTTTTTTAAAGTCCAGTTGCTTCTTGTTTGTTAAAAGAATTCACAATTTCACAAATTCAATAACCAATCAGCACAAAAATATTTGATCTTTTAGCAAAAACTGTTTTTTTTTTTTTTTTTTAAAAAACACCTTAATATGAAAAACATACCAGCTTCTCTTTAGACTCTCTCCTCCTCACCTTTTCTGCAGCAGCCCATCTGGGTGATCACTGTACCAGCCACCAGTTTTAGTTGGTCTTTATGTATTTGGCTGTAGCATTCATAATTGTGAACATTAGTGTCCAACTAAATCACCGTGTGCATGTGTCATGTCCTCAGAGTACGGAAAGGAACAGGAATTAGTCATTGCTACTATAGTGAACTCGCCATTTGGTAGTTTAGCAAAATGGGGTCTTTGTGGGATACCTGCACTCACTTGGGCTGGCTGTGGTACATCAGATTTTGGCATCTTAAGAGTAGCAGCTACCTGGTTCCAGACTCTCCACAGGTGCTGAAGGAAAATTTGGCCAAACTGGGACGCTTGACTATTTTCCAGACAGCTAAAGATGGAAGACCAAAATAAACTTCAAACAAGAAACGAAACTTAAAATAAGGCTGCCTTAAACTGCAATAAAAATTTAACAGTAATCAGATAAATTTACAGTAGGAGTTATGATCAATAGTTTATAGGGTTCAAGTATCAATTAATACTATCAGAATAATGACTTGCAGCCTCGTTGAAGCTGCTAAAATCGGTTAGCAGTGGAATGTAAATTTGTCACTTCCTGCATTTTTCTGCTGAGATCATTAAGGCCAGGTCTCAGACTTAAGTGCGTAAATGAACTTCAAATTAGTTTGACATGATAACCAGCAGTTTATCTTTCTTTTTTGAAAGATTTAAACATCTTAAACAAAGTAGCAGTGGCCTTCGAATATCAGGAGCCTTTTATCTTTACTGAACATACTAAACATATATTTAATGAGAAAACAAAAACTTGATGTGATTTCGTGCTAAAGCCCATTATTGACATTTGCTACCATAGTTTTTCATAGTGTCGATTGTCTCATCAGTGAGCAGCGCATGAAATGAAAAATATTTGATAAAATGTTAAAAACAGCAACTTGTTTCTAACCTGCACGTTAATCATATTTTTAAGAAACATGCCTTTTTCACGAGCCTTCATTTGAAACATAACGAAAGGACATTTTCAGCTATGCTTCACACTCTCACACCCACCCACCCTGAGGGCTTCGCATACGAAAAAGACCTTCAGAGTGCAGTCCTGTGTGATGGCTGTCCCTACCAAAAGAAAGAAAAAGGTAGGTCAGACTTTATATTTAGCTTCTAATGCCCACTGAGGAAAGTCCAACAAAGGCTTTGTATTAGTGACAGAACAACAGTGGCAATTATTGTATACTTTGTTTCATTTTCAGTTCGTACTCCAGCTGCCCTTATGAAGTATGTACAGTATGGCTGCACTCAATATGACAATTGCAACACACCCTTTCATTGTGCTTGAATTTTGCTGTTGCTGCAGAGGATTTTGGGCCAGAACCACTAATAAAAAGCACACTTGTTTGCTTTCTGCAAAAATGAGACCAGATGTAGTAAGGCATTATGTATTTTTGACATACAGCTTAATATATCAAGTAGTTGGAAACTCCAAACTGTTTTCTGACATGCTAAATGGTATTGGCTGCATGGGTAACAAGACATCTCAAGTCATAATTTTTATCTTTGGAACGGAGGGAACGAGCATCACTCCCTTTATGGCAGCCAAATAATTTAAATACCCAGTAAATATGAGTTATTAAAAACAAAAATGAATGCACAAATGTACAAGCTACAGTACATGAAGCACTCAAACCCAGTTTCTTATGCTTGTATCTATAATCAGTGATTTATCATTTATGACAGTGGAATGGGATGAGCAACTCTCCTAGTGCGTGTTGTGAAGATGGCTCACGCTTCAGAGGGATTTCCCACATAGACCCACACAATTAGGACTGAGCATGCATATGCTGTTAAACAACGGTGGTTTCCAAAGTTTGTTTACTATAGAGTGCACCACACACACACACACACACACACACACACACACACACACACACAGATCCATTTGAGTGTTTCATTGCTGAGGTTGAAATGTATGCATTGTCCTCATAAGAACAGACTGATCCGCATACCAAGCAGCTCCTATATAAAAAGGCTTTTATGACTCACAAATGCCCACAATGGTACAAAAAGTACCCACAACATTACCTACAACCAATCGCACAGTATGATGTGTAGAAACTACTGCAACATGACTACACATGCCACTGAGACCACTGTACAATAAACTACAGAGAGCTTAAATGTTGAGACCAGCACATCGTAACATTTGATCATTTTCAGGCACATTAATACTGTAAAAGCTCAGAAAACGGCGGCCGCACTGAAAAGTGTCAGGTGGAGTGCTTGTGCTGGCTGCCCCTTAGGATTCTGGACTTTAAACATCTGACCATTTCTCTTTTTTAGTTTGTCTTATATTATTAGCGCCAACGTGCCCTACAGCTCAAAAACTGATTTGAAGAGTTCTGACAGTGATTTGTGTGTCACTGAGGATCAGCCACTGATTCAGTCACAGCACTGTCAGTTTGCAAATCTAAGGAAGCAGCCTGAGCTTTGCACTCCGAGTAGACCGAAAGAAATGAACGCTCAACCTGATTTACTTAACATTAGTAGTGTTTTCATTGCTTTATAACGGGATCAACACACAGCGCTTCAAAGACGACCCGTTACACTCTCGCACACACTGATATCATCTCTCGATTTGATCCTACAGCACATTTCGCTGTGTCAGGTAACAAAATGGTTCAAGTGTGTGAGAGGGAGTTCTGTGTCGCCATAGTGACGGTCACTAATCTTACCCCTGGCTTCCTGCCCAGCATGCATCACTCCCACTCAGCCCGCCCTCCCTCAGTTTCTTTCCATCCCTCCACTTCTCCAAGTCGGTTTATTTGTGTTGTGCATCTTTGTCTTGTGTTTGTCTCTCAAGTCTCGTACTTTGACATTTTTGCCTTTACAGGCGGTTTTTGGAAAGATGGGAGCAAGAATACAAAGTAGTGATGTCATAAATAAAGTCATTTCATTTAATAATTAAATAGCTTTTTCCCCCCACCCTGAATGGTAGACAAACAATTAACTTTTCACATAGGCAAAGGTGTAAAACACTGTCCCCTGCCAGCGAGTCCACCAGTGTTACTGTATGTGAAGAAAAAGCAGAGGTTGGAGGAAAGCCACGCTCAGTCTAAAATCATTTTACTTTTGCTGTTATATAATGAATGTTTCATTTTTAAAGCCTACATTAGTGGGATTTCTTAACATTAATTAGCTTAGCTATCTGGGTAGCTTAGCTATCTGGGTAAACAGTGCTATTTTCAGTACTGGGTTAATACTCCTTTGGTTCTTAAGAAGCATTTAAAGCAGCTGGATGGTGTACAGTATGGGACTGAGACAAAATAGGTTGAAGAGTCTATTCATAGTGATAAGGAGATGTCACCTATCGGTTTGTGTCTTTTCACATCCGATGACAATAAATAACATTTTCTAGTCTTACTGACCACAAAGTGCTTCAGACTACAAGTTAGATTTAACAATACATTCCTACAGTGCTTTATTCCAGACACTTTCTCTACCTCACACCACAGCCAATCTGGAAACACCAGTAAACCCAATACGCTACGCCTGTCTTTGGATCGTGGGGAGAAGCCAGAGTACGTGGAGGAAACTCACGTAGCCACAGAGAAACGCCCACACAGAAAGGCCCGAGCCAGGGTTCAAACCTGGATCTTCATGCTGTGAGGTGAAAGTGCTAACCACTGCCCTAATTAATGTGTGTTCAAGTCTGGTGTACGTGTGCCAGTGTTGTTTTGTGTCTAATGCAGAAAAGTTTTCCAGAAAAAGAAAAAACAGACTGATATTCTCTCCTTAGCATCAGCTAAACTACGTTTCTGGTCCTAGTTAAGCTAACAAAGCCCAGTAAATAAATGGATGGACAAGGTGTCAGGTTTTTCCAACTCACTTGGTACTCACTACAGTTTTGTTTCCCTTATCCTGAAATTATGTACGACATGAAAAATTCATTAAGTTTAATTGGTATGTATATAAGCAACTCCAAACACACACACACGCACACACACATACACGCACGCACACACGCGTGCGCGCAAAAAGAATAGAACAAAAATAAAAAGCAACAGTAACTTCTAACTAACCACCTACTGTAAGTTGCAGTTTTACAGAGATGTTGGTTCAGAATGAAGTCCATTCAAATCATTTTTTAATTTCATCTTATGAGTCATTTGTGTAAAACTATAAATGACTGTGTTCCATCCAAAATGTTTTGTGAAGCCACAGTACCTTCAATCTGTGTAGATATTTGTGTAATTTAGACCTGGAATTCCTGGAATTGTAGCCTGTAGAATAGCAGTAATTCCTGGAGGTACATTTGTCACATTTTTAATTATGGCACATTTTGTACCCATTTTGTTGTTATAATGACCAACATTGTACCTCTCTCCCAGTAAAACACAATTCTAGTGCCACAAACAAAAAATACAATTATTTCATGTTGTTCATTTTTCACCTGGGAGCACCTAAAACTGAGTTATTTGGTTCATCTTTGAGTCCAAGTGAACATTTGTTTTTCTTATTCCCACTTTTTTTTAGGACACTCTGAGACTGGACAGGAAAGGTGGGAGAGAGCAGGTGGAAGGCCTGCAGCAAATGACCAGGGCAGAAGCAAACCTGGGCCTCTGCCATAGCCTTGCAGCACCTGGGTCACCTGCTCACCCTGGTGAGCAATGCCAGCACCCCATTTGTGCCAAATTGAAAGAAATGCATCCTGGACAAAAGCAAAAAGCATGAACTACCAGGATTTTTCCCAGAGTAGATAAACTGAAGGCTAATGTGGGCAGTGGAGTGCAGGGTAATTTTTTGTGTCATGCCCTTCACTTCTGCCATCAGTCCCACCAAGCTGGCAGGCACACTTTTTCCCTTCCCTCTTTCTGTGTTTCTGTTTTCTGTGTGCTGATTGCAGGATGTGATGTGCGGGGGAAGTCGGGCTGCCAGCTGCTTGTCATCATCCTGCTCTGCAATAAATACCCAGTTCCAGCACTTTGACTGTGAAAACGGTGTATGATCTGGCAGTTGTGTATACAGTCTCTGTTAGTTTATTGCCCACTCGTGTATTCACATTTACCAACACCTGTTCTTCTCTGCCTGCAGCATTCATCTGTCTGAGTCCCGTCTTATCTTTCTTCCTAGCTGGCTCAGTTCTCTGCTTCCTGGACTTCTCACCTGGCAGTCCTCAGCTGCATTGCTGCCCCTGGCCCTGCTTATTCCTTCAACCTCACCATGACCTCCATTCAGACCTGACTCAGCCGCCCTCCCACCAGCAATTACCAGCACTCACCATAATACAGCATGTTGTATCCTGTTCATGTCTATGTTCCGCACTTGGGTTCATTAGTGAACCCAAATATTTGGACAATTTTAACTGCTGCTGTGGTCAGACACTTGAACATGAAAGGAAATGCTAGAAGACGTACAAAGAAATACCTGTAAAGTGGAAACTGTAGCACCCAGAGGATGGGACAGGAAGAGAAGAACAGACAGCAGCCTGCAGGAGGGGGAAGAAAGGAGAGGGAAAGCAAGGTGGGAGCAGGAGGAAAAAGAAAAGGACAAAAGGAGAGGACAGGTGAAGGAGAGGAGGGGTTACCGGTGTTCCTGCAGCCATGGCTGACAGTAGTTTTTGTCTCCATCTGTCCTTCCCTGTCACTGTCCCGTCCTCCTGCTTTGCTGGCTGAAAGACAGGGGGACAAGTTACAGACACACATGCACACTCACACGCACACACACACACACACGCACACACACACCCTGTACACCCACTATCACTCAGAAGTTTGGGGTCATTTAGTTTGTTTTTGAACAAAAAGCACATTTGTTCATACTGAACATTAAGTTTATAAATGTTGTAAGTTAATGATTTCATTAATCATGCCTTATTTTTAATGGACCATTTGCGTAGGTGTACAGAGGCACACTTTCAGCAGCAAGCATTCCTGTATTCCTGTGTCACATTATGTTTTCTAATAAAAATTCACTGTGTTGAAAAGTCTAACCGATATTAGCACAGCCAAAAAGTGGAGTGCCCATTAAAGAAGCAATACGTTCTCTCGCCCCAGAGATTCATTAGTGACTCAAGATGTGCCTCAAAAAAAGATTGATACAGACGGGGTTGGGTACCAAACTCAATACTTTTTATGGGTACAATTCACACTAAATCAATTTGCGGCAAATTTCAGGTTAGGAAAGAAAGAGTATGATCATGTAACATCAATAGCAAAATGAGAAGCTGGCCACAGCAACACATCCAATCTGAGGAAACACCTGGTCAAACAAAATATATCAAAAATCTGAAGCATGTACTTCACAGCCACAGAAGTGCCGTTTCTCCTGCTTCTCTTCCCTAATCAATTTTAGGATGGTGTAATCGTGATCCTGTGTCATGTGAACTAGTTCCTTGCCTCACTCTGGCAGCGGCAGGCGGCCATCTGTTGCCACTGCAAGTGTATGTGGGCCAACGGGACTCAGTGTGATTGACCCGATTTACACTGAGAATCTAGATCATTCCCAGTCAGATTATCTTGGACATGTTAAAAACCAAAACTATTAGGATCATGGGTAACCATCAGGAACATGCAGTACAGTATTTCCCAGTGTAAATTAAAGAGGAATGAGCATTACTGTGCAATACCTTTCCATTAGTATTGCTGACACCCTTGTCCGGCTGAGAGGACAATTCATATTTCATTTATGGGTCATTTTATACACACACACGCACACACACACACTGAATTGAGGGAAACACGATTTGTTGCCATAATGTAATCCTCAGCACTTTAATAGTACAGCTTTATTTTGTTTGCTTTCCTACCTCATTCTTCTTCTTCTTCTTTTTCTTATTTTTTAGCATCCTCTGTCTTTTCTGAAGGAGGATGGTCTCATATCTTGGCCTGGGGTGTTCCTGAGAGAAAACACAGGAGTTAGAAGGAGTTCAGTTTCTAGACATTATGTGTAACTCATGTGGGCATCTGCGTGCATATGTATGCTGTTTATGCATATTCCAGGCCAGTCTGGAAATATTCACATAAGATAATTCTGCAGAGAATGTGTTTAATGCCAATGTTAAGTGTCACTGCAGGAGGAGGTAGTGTGGCCACGTGAAGATTGTAGGAGTGAAACTGGTTAAGGAACCAAAAAATAAAATAAAATAAAACACCCTCTGGCACTGAATGTTCAGAAAAGGTTCTGCTAATATTGTAGGCTTGACGTGTTTGTGTTTGCACATTAGACGGCATTTACCTCGTCCTCCTCGATGCCTGTCAAGTCCCAGCTGAAGCTCAAACTGATCTGACGTCGCTTCCACTGCTCCAGAAATAGCACCGCTGCACAATCACACAGACGAGGAACTTTAATAAAAAGTTACTCCATTTCTGTTTCTGCTTTCTGTCATCTGACAAAATATCTTGTTTGTATTGGGGGCTCCTCAGCAGCTCTTTCAAGTTTCCAGTGGCATCATGTGGTTGAAAAGGCCCAGTAAGAGACTCCTAAAGTTGACCCTAAATTTAGATTTTAGAGTTTACTAAACTGGTCATTTTTCATATTTTTCCTTCCAAACAACAACAACAAAAAAACAAAAAAAACATTTAAGTTTGAGACAAATGATGCAAGAGGCTAAGAGGGGTGTCTGTTATAATAAAGTCAGTAAACAGTTTGATGGGTCTAGCTTGAACAGTATGCATCTATGGTGTGAATTTTAACATCCTGGGTAAGATCATTCTGGTGTCATTTCATTCACACATCTGTAGTGCTCTCTCAGCATGAAGCCATACAGCTGCTCACTGATCCTCACCTCCCTTCTTAACCTAGTTTAACAACTCCTTCCCATAGCTTCATAGTTTGGCTCAATCTTATCCTTCTGCAGTTACTACAGTTTTGCGCATCATCTTTGTTCATCGGGGGCGTCAGTATCTATACACTTCCTCATTCCTCAGGCATCCTCTCACGCTACAAGACTGTGTTAAACAATCTGCTCAAAAACTCCACTGCGTGTTCTCCTAGACATCTCCATACCTCCATGTCATCTAGACCAAATGCCTTTCCACTCTTCATAGCTGCCCTCACTTGATCCTTACTGATCCTCTGCACTTCCCAATTCACTGTCCTCCATTCATCCTCCTCATTTTCTTCATTCATGAGCCCCTCAAATACTCCATCTTCTCAACACACTCTTTCAATCTCCATCTTTAACTACTCTAACCTGCTGCACATCCTTTCTAACTCAATCTCTCTGCCTAGCCAATCAAAAAAGTCCTTTTCACCTTTCCTCATGTCCAGCCTCACATACACCTCACTATAAGCATTTTCCTTTGCCACCTCTCTTTGCCGTACACCTAGCCTCCCAGTACTCCTACTTCTTCAAACCAGATTTACCAGAGGTATGGACAACATCACAAATGTATAACAAAATAGGCTGGTGAGCTTATAACTCTAGTTTTACAAAAAATCTAATTTGAATATATTTATTTTAAACATTTCAAGTTCTTTTTGAAGCATTTGAAAGTTGACATTCATTGTGCCATTTTATACAGATTCTCTCAAACCTCAAGTGAAAGTTGTTCTAAGATATTCCTGAGCATATTTATATTCAGCCCGACTCATCTCTGTATGCATATATGAACACACATAACCTTACCCCACAGAGACATGAAGATGGCAAAGAAGACAGTGGCGGGGTTATCGAAGAGGTGTGAAGCTTTGGCGGTGCCACAAGCAGTGCTGAGATGCCAGTAGTCGCATGCTCCGTCACACAGAGGACACATGGTGAAATTGAGATGCTGGTCACACATCTCCAGACTGTGGAAGGGGGAGGAAAAGGAAAAAAAAAATGTCAGCACTAGAGTGCCCACCATTATTACATGTGTTAATGTTGATTTATGAGGATAAGATTAACTGAGCCTCTAAATTTCTGTCTGTGAATCCACACTCAGCTAAAAAGGCCCATAGATCTTTGGGTCTGTTACATTTAACTATAATAAATGAATGGAACTTTTAACACATAACCACAACACAAGCTTTTCTACTTTGACCCTATTCATACTTGGTGTAGGTTGAATTATCAGCCTTCCACTTCAACACACACACACAGCCAAGCCTTCTGTGTACCACCCACACAACCCTGACTAAAGCCAGATACAGCAGGTATCTGGGCAATCCCTGTCTAGTGACTGCGTGTACGGGCATGTGTGAATGCAATGGTGGGAAGAAATCCTTATTTTCTGCATTATGCTAAAATGAATATTTTTATGGAACATCTCATTCCATAAAGACTTTACAATGTGGAATTTTACAATGATTTCGTACACAAATGAACCTGCAATAGAAAACTGGAGATGCTGCAGTGGCTTTGTGATGTACCTTGGTATATTTGTTTCCATCGTTGCCACTCCATAGCCAAACACAATGATACCCACTATGGAGGCTAGTACGAGCAGCTGGGTATAAACGCCAAGCCATGCAAAGTAAAGGCCAATCTTCTCCCCAAAGTACTTCCTGTGGGTCAGAGGTGAAAGGAATAGTTCATGGTCAGGGCAGACTGAATTACAGTAGGCAGCATGAAACACAGGTGTGAGAATCCTAACGCTGTGTTGGACCCTAAAATAGATTAAGAGTGCTAATGCTATTATTTAGGGATTTCACTCGCTCTGCAGAGCCTATAAATAGCACCTTCTTACAGACTGGTGTGCAAATGCTGCCTGTGCAAGTCCTAAAGATGCCAAACACGGGGTCTAAATCTGTGGTGTTACTTCAGAGTAATCAAAAGTTCATGCCATAATGAAGTTATTCAAAACGTAGCATGGAAAGTAGGGAATTGTGTGTTTGGTTGATTATTTCTTTGTTATATAGTATTTAGCCTCATAGAGCCTATCCCCTTATATAGAGCTATTTCAAACATTTCTGGAGGTACAAGTAAACTGGTTCCCCTCACTTTTGATTAATGAGAAAGACTGGGATTTTTTTTTTTTATGTCTAACTTCCCAAATAAACACAAAATCAGTCTATATAAATTTAGTGGTTATCCTTTTTAAGACCAAAAACAGGGATGCCCATACACAGAATTCAGTATCAACACATCAAGCCTCATAGTGTCACATACAGTTTGCAGTTGCAAAGGACACAAACTCTCACTCTTACAAGATAGATGGACCAGTTAAGAAGCACTTCATGACCACTAAGCACACTGTGACTAATAACTCAACAACAAATGGGCATTTGAATACTTAAAGGACCCTTTCAGAGTTTGTCATGTCATGTGCTTTAAGATTTAGGTTTACATGCATGTGTGCTGTGTTGCAGAGCAGTGACTAATCAGGGTAAATTGAGATGGATTTATTATTCATCTATAACCACCATCTATAATATCTACAATAACTGTCAGCAAACTGCATTAATCATAATGCACTGAAATATGCCACAACTGCAGTAAGGCTGTGCTAGTTATATATGCCAGTTACTGAGTGAAATATTAGATTAAAAGGAAAAAAAATTAAAGTCTTCATGTTGGTGCTGTGGTTACTTTACCTGATTAGATCAATGGGCTGGTACTTGTAAAAGGCTGAGTATCTAGCCCACTCTTCATGCAGAACCTGACAGACAAGACAAAGCGATGGAGAGAGAGTCAGTGTGGGTGTATGTTGTCATGTTGTAAGTTGAAAATGATTCTCGGAGGCAGAGCTCATCTGTAGGCAGCAACATTCTGATTGGCCGAATTAAACTTCAGTGGATGAAGCCAACAAGCTGCAGCATAAGTAACATTATCCTGAAGCAAAGTGAAATGTAAGAGGAGGAAGACAGCACTATGAAACCTGCTGCTCTTCCTGCTTTTAAAATAATTTAAAAAAATATCACAACTAGGTATGTAGTGGATTTAGAACATGCTACAAAAACTGGAATAAATGCAAGTAAAAGGATAAAGACTAATCTTTTATTAACATTTTTAACACATTTGTTTTCTATTAATATTTTGCTGCATGCTTTGAAATTTGAGTCAGCTCAGTTGTGTTTGCACTGTGAGAGCAGCTACGCCTCTGAAATGTTTATTCAGTTTAAACTCCAATCTGTGATCATGTTAGAGTGAAAGATGGAGTCTCAGAAAAATGGGAGATGAGGATGACTCGGCTGTTTAGAAAAGTGGAGGTTTTGTTTGTTTTCGAGCTGCTGGGAGTTGACTTGATTGAGACATTTGTGTTTTCACAGCTGCACCACATCATTCAAGGTCACTTCCTGAGGTACTGGAGCAGGCCAAATGCACAAATTTGGTTGTAGAGGTTTTATTTATATATTTTTCATATTAACGAATAGCTGGAAGATGAAAACACCCGCGTGAGTGAGATGTATGAAAGGCGGAGTCTGTGCACCTGTCTGTCGTTCCTCTCCTCAAGGTGTCCGATGACCTTGTAGTCACCCTGGGTAGTGAGGAAAGGGTGAAACACATGAGTGCAAATAGACACATGATAATGGACAGTGCAAACATGTAGAAATACACAAATTAAAGACAGTCAACATAATTTGCACAAAACATTTCCACCAGTAAGTTGTCCCAGTATAATGAAAGGCTGCTCAAATACAGTTTAAACCAGGGGTGTCAAATTGGCCCCAAGGATCCAATCAGGCTTTGCAAAGAGTGAGAATTCCAGAGGAGGAGGCATCTTTTTTGGAATCTTTACTGCAATTTGAATCAGGAGGTTTTCCGTTGCATGTTGTTAAGAGTGGACCATGTGATGAGAGAGGTTCCTTGAACTGTTCATATCAGTCAAAGTGGAGGTCAGAGTTTATTTCTTAAAGCCAAACACTGAAGCATATTCTTAAAATTGCACTTTGTTCGACTTGCATCTCTTTTGCAAATTTTAATTTACTGTAAAAGTTCTCATAAATCCTCACTCTGAAAGAAAGTAAAACATTGAGGTGTGAGCATATTTCTTAAACTGTTATGTAATGGTCTCACTGGTCCCGCCCACTTGAGATCAAATTGGGCTATATGAACTAAAATGAATTAAACACCCCTGGTTGAAACAGGCAGTGTTCATAACTCAGTCTAATATGTAACACATTCTTACAGTTTTCAAACACACCCATAGATACTGAAATTAAAATGCTATTTGTATTTTTAAGTATGTTAACTGTAAGTCACACTTTCCTGCTACATTTTCTAGCTTTATTTTTGTTTAAATTAAACCTGCAAAGCCTTGATGTATGATGCATTTCCTGCTCTTTATCTTAATCGTCCCCGTTTCTACCTGTAAATACTTTCAAAATTTGAGAAATCAGTGCAGTCAGTATTTTGCTACATCATTTATCAGTGTCAGATTTTCTAAAACCGTCACTATGATTTCGACTCCAAGAATGTTTCCACTCACTGAAAACTGAAATCTAGTAAAACACATTAAAACCACCAATGTCTCATGAGACTTTACACTTACATCGTGAAGAGGGAAGGCAGCGTCATACACGCCTTTAGCTATCAATGTGCTGATGCCTGGAAAAAGAGCACAGAGACGTGAGACAATCCCAAGAGACTGAGTGTCATTCACGAGGGGTTTTCTGCATCCTCTCGAAAGATCACATAGAAACCTCAACAGGTCGACACGTTTTGGAAAAGTGATTAAAAAAAAAATGAGAGAAAAGCAAGTTTTCAACCAGAAAAATCAAACAGATGGTAATGTTTGAGACACCTGCAGACAAGCGTAAGCACATTTATACTAAGACGGAGTGAGGGATTCCAGGCTGTGGTGCAAAATTAATTTAGGCTCTGTAAAAGAGCACCTTTTGGTATTTATCTAAAGCTACACTTGTAAAGTGGTTCTTTTGATTTCTAGAAGGAAATTCATCCCAAAAAGGTTCTCTTCCTACATTCCAGTATAACAGGTATCGTCACATCACCTGGATCAGCTGCAGCGTTAATGACTGCCTGCGGCCTGAACCATTTTATAAAGCCTGTTTTTCAGTGTCAGGCAGCCTGGGACTGCATTATGTGCCTTCTTTTGCCCTTGAAAATTTTCACGTGTTGAATGGTGGCCTGCCTGACACCTGTCAGCATCAGGGCGGACACTGATACACGAGATGACCTGGCATACACAACTGGCTCTTCCATCAAAGTAATGAATCAATTATCAGTGCCTCAAAGGGGACTAGGAACAATGCAACGATTAGCTGTGCTATTAATGAACGTCACGACCAGCACACACACACACACACACACACACGAATGCTCACTCAACCAGCCAGAAACAACCACAACTCCCAGAGGCCCCTGCTTCAATCTCAGCCTGACCCAGGAAGTATGACCCACTTGTGGAGGAGATGGAGCAGAGCAACAGAGTCGGAGAGGGAGAGCGTGTGCTGTGTGTGGGATTGTGTGCGCCTAGGAAAAAATAAATAAATTGCACACCAAAAAGAGAAAATGGAGGTTAAATAGATACAACTGTGTTTTCTCTCTACCCTTCTTGCCCTGCAGCTCCATCAGTACCCGCTGGCTGAGACCTTCTGCTGTGATGGGCAAGCCAACCAGACATATGGTGGACACTAGAAATGAAACGGGCATCAGAACATCTACATGGGACTGATGGACAGAACTGCAAAGGCACCTATAATCAGCAGATGCCTGATACCTTGCAGTACATTTATATCCAAGTAGATACATTTTTCTCATATAGACAAACAGTGGTAGAAATATTTCTCATGCACAATGAAGTCTTGACAGTCATTTTGTGCGCACCTTACGTATTTACATATTCATACTTTTAAGATTTCCTCAACAAATTATCGCTCAAGCACAATTGGACAAACAGAGTGTGCCTGAAGTACATTTTGACTTAACTGCTCGCTGTCCCCCCCCATGGGCTTCTGTGGTTAAAGGAAATGTTATTGAGCAGCCTTTCCAGGAACAGCCTGATGGGAATAGGTTGTTGGGAAACGTGTCCGTGTCATCCAATTATCCAGCACTCTTGTTTAGACAACCGCGTGAAAGTGACTCTCTCACCAATGCATAACCAGCTGGCAGAGCTCTACCACCTTCTAGCGTCTTCTTCTACCTATACTCCAGAGTATTACAGCCAAACATTTACCTTCACGCATGCATTCACTGCGCCACAGAAAATAACATGAGGATACTCGGGTCTTATGTAGTTTATCATCACTAATTCAAATGTTGCCTGACTGCTGTACCCTGTTTTAGAGGTGCTACAAACCAGTGAGGGGTCTAACAGCATATTCACTACAAGGGGTTGTAAAGCCTTGACGTCGCATACAAACGAATGCTGGAACATGTTTTAATAGTCATATGCTCTGTGGTGTAGACCGCTGATTTAGAGCAAACCAAAATTACACCTGTATACAGAAGATGGCCTTCGTGTCATCTGGAACATCAGATACTTTCACCTAACCAAAAATATGTTCTTGCTGCCTGTGAATGAGATCCTGTCTTCTTAGACCACAGATAGAAAATCTGGTTGCCAAGTGCCTCTTTAGCTTGCTTGGCACCACGCTAGCATTACTTAACTCCTCCACACAAATGATGCACTCAGGCTGAAAGCTGTTGACATCCACACTCCGACTGAAGCCATAAGACGGGGCAGCTTCTGCGGCACTTTTCTTTGGCTGGTTGTGTAGTTTTCGCCACACAGCAAAGTGATTAGTTACTTCTGCACGCTCAATCAAAATTTTTATTCATTACCTTTTAATGCAGCTACAATAATAATGCTTAGCTGTCAAAATTACAAAAGCACACCTGGACACACTGGTGTGTTTCTTCACTCTATTCAGGAAGAAGCACCAGGAATGATTGTGCTCTGGGAGTGACCAACGACTGACCAAATTTCATGTGATTGGAGGAGTGCTGCTATCTTGCAGCAGAGGTGAATTTAAATCAATTATAATGCAAACCATTTTAGACACGCAACATAATGGGGAGAAAAAAATAAATAAATCACTGACCTCTATTATACACTTATTCCTTCAGCAAATGCATTAGATCTATTAGATCTATTGGAATACGGATGTAAACACTGATAAAGCAGAGGTGCAGCAAACCCCTAATTCAGTGCTCGGTATCCTCACCTATGGTTTGACAGGTTCGTACACACACCGTCCGTCTCAGGATCTCATAAACCTGTGGAAGATTTGAGCTTGTTAGACTGGAAATATGAACCAATGTTGGAGAAATATGATAGAGGAGGAACCATTGTAAATATAGAAACTTACTATTCTGCTCCTTGTAGTATTGTCAAAGAAAGTCTCTTTAGATGTGATGTTGTACCTGAAAGAAAAACAGTGAATAACTGCAAAAGAAAATTTAAAAAGCTCCAGCAAGACTGTGATCGCTTGGTACTTTATACGGTGTGATACCACTATGGCATGAGTGTTAGCGTTTTGAACTTTATGCACAGAATACAAACGCAGGAACCAGAAAGGAAGGCTTGATCGACAGTGTGCGTGTGTGTGTAGCAAAGAGTGTCGGTAGGAAAAAAAGAAAAGAATCTGTGTTCGCAGGTATCTCACAAGTGCAGCTTGTCCCTGGAGAAGCAGTGTGAAAGAAATTTCGTGCGTCCGTGATCTTGATGTGGTACTTTGGGCTGGAAAGGCTTGTTGAGCGTCCTCCACACTGAGCTCATGCTGGAGCCGAAACCACTTTCCTCTTTAAGCTCATAACTCTGAGGCAACCAACAACACAGAGTTAGCCAGCTTACTGCACATGTTACAGCCAAAGACCCTTACAGCTCTGAGAATTAGATGATTTCTAACAAGTGTAAATATGATTATAAGGATGATGGACAATTACTGTGTTTACAAAAAAAAAATGTCTTAAAATGTCTTAAATTGCTAAACCTTTTCCTTCCTATCAAGCTTTATTTTATTGGTTCTACATTGTTCTCCTTTGGAGACCATATTTAAAAACTACCAGAAACTGTGTCACTTTCAGCTGCTTGCTAATCTCATACAAACTGCTGCAGTGAGGTACTGGGATCTTACCGTCTTGGTGGGGACTTTAATCTTGAGAAACTCCGCCTCTCGACATAATACTGGCCATGGTGCATGGAGCCGAGTGAAGCTGGGGCCGTGGGTCTTTAACTGGGGGGAAAACAAATATATAAAAGTGTAAGTTATGTTTCTGTAACCGAAAGCACTTTGAAGCAGTGAGGGAAATAAAGATGCTGGTGAGCTGAAAATACAGTTTTGATCACCCATGATTCACTGTTTACAAGCACTTAACATGACTGAGCTTGTTTTCTACCAATAATGCTTTATTGCTCTCAACTTTTTATGCCCGGGAAAATGTATTACCAGACTGCTTGGCTGACAGTACCTGCTGTTTAAAAATGGCTTACCAGACCATCTGCCAATGCTGCCTTGCAATCCAATACAGCAGACTTTGTTTTAGCAGGAGAGACCCAAATATATGCTGCTCTTCGCTTGAGACTTCTCAGACACTTTTGCCTTGAGGGCTTAAAGTTGGCCTGTGCAGGGGTAACTCAACATTTCAAATTTAACACTTCGCTCTCTGAGTTTTCCTTGAAATCCAAGCCAGGTGCAACCAATCCTTGCCATCATTCTGACCCACTGAAAAGCTTTGGCTAGCCCGTTTAGCCAGCAGCATTCCTCTGGTATTTATAAAAGATGGATGTGGCCCGCGTTCCTAAAGCAAAGCCTGGAGCTGTTTTTCTCGCTGCTTTGTTGGTGCAGAATGTTCCTGACACACCGAGCCCCCCCCCCCCCCCACGTCACCAGATATAATGTATTAATTGTATGTAAAATTAAATTCTGATTCATCTAGCTGCTAATGAATCATCTCCAGAGCCCACACGGTAATTATTATATTAATATTAATATGCATTAGCAAAATTTGATAATTGGTTGCTTCAAATAGCACCAAGAGGTACACGATTGAATTTGGAAGAAGAGTGAAACGTCAAAACTTCTTCTGGATTTCTGTGGCTGAATATAAAAAGAAGTGCAAGAAAGAAAGTAAAACATTTCCAAAATTTTTGCAGCAGCCCTGATGGAGCTGGTTTCAGGTGGTAAATGAAATGAAAGCAGAGCCAGTGGGGGATGACAGCCAGGTAACCTTACCCTCCTTAGACCCCCCCAATAGGTTCTGTAAGAGGGGGGGAGTGAAAAGAGAAAGGTGGCATGGCAAATGATGGAAACCTGAAACTATTCCCTTTCTCCTCTCGACTCCTACTCAGATCTTTCACTCCCCCTCACCACCCTCCCCTGCTCACACATATTACTGTACCGCTAGACACTGTTCCACTGACTGACTGCTTCACTGTCACTCTCACTCCTCTTATTTCATTATCATCTCTCCCTCTGTCACATCCCCACAGTTTTAGTCCCCCCCACACACACACACACGATTGTGAAGGTACCTGAGATTCACCTCCATTTAATAAGATGCATTTGTTATAAATAATCCATATGCACGTACACACACACACACACACGTATATATACACTTTAAAGGTTTTTCCTTTGCATTTAGGGTCTTCTGTAAACAGTAATAAAACCCCACTAAAATCAGGTAAATTAACCTACTGAAACACAGCGGTTACAGTCCAACAGAACCTCGCCAGCAGAAACAAGTTTAAATGTCAGCTGCATGTAAGCTGGAGTCAGAGCTGTTTTCAGTTAACTTTTCTTAGATCACCATATTTCTTGTGATAGCTCCCAGTCTCATCCATGTTTATCATTTTGTCAAGACTCCCTACAAAATACGAAGGTTTGGGAATGCAGGAGACTTTTCAGCATTTGTGCACAAATACCCGAATGCATCATGTTTATACACATCCTAAAATAAAGAAACTACTTGTTCACTTACCAAAAATATTTTACATATTAGAGAGAATATTAAAACGTGTAGTGTTAGGGGTAAATTTGAAAAATCTAGTTTAAATCAGGAGTTTTTCAAGTGAATGGGACAACAACCAGGCTGGACCATCACAACATGTTTGTGTGTCATGGCAAAAAGGATATTTCCACGAGCAGTCGGCCAACAAAGATCACTCCATGAGTGAGGGGTGAGTCTAAGAGTTTAACCCAGACCAATGCCTGCTCAAGTAAAAACTCTAAACCTGCCCAATGTTAATGTTTATGAGTCCATCACCAGGAGATCACCGAATGTGTGATGTGCATGGCGGGACTGAAACAAGAGGACATTACTGCCCATCTGCAGTTTGCTAAAGATCACATGGATGAGCCAGATGGCTGTTAAAACAATGTTATCGGGACACATGAGACCAAAATAGAAGTTTCGGTTTTAATGAGAAGTTTTATGTTCAGATAAAGGAAGATGCTGCAATGCATGATAAGAACATTATCCCACCTGTGAAGCATGGTGTCATCCATCTGTCTTGTATAGCAGTTACATAATGAAATTAATATTTTAAGTATCTGGAAATCAGTCTGGGAAGTGGTTAAAGAAAAATAGAGTTACTTTGTAATTGGCCAAATCAAAGTCCTGGCCTTTACCCGCATGAGGACACATTTCACACCACATGCAATATCAAACCAAATACACACACACACACACACTTTCTTCTCACAAATACTGAATCTTTTCCCTTAAAACTAAATGACAGTCATACTTGGTTTTGTCTCTCTTTAGTCAGATACGGTGTACTCTCGGTGGTCTATAAAATTACATTTTAACACAAACCTGAAGATACTAAAGGCCTCAAACTTTCAAAAGAGACATCATATAACCTGCTTTGCCTGAACTACATTTGTGGGCTTTTGTTAACATTTAGTTCCTTTTTAATCTCCTTTAATACTCCACAATTTATCTGATTGGCTCAATTAAAAATCAAAAACTTGATCTGCAATCAAGCTAAAATGTTTCAGAATCATTTTTATTCAAGTGCATTCCTGCTCTAATCAGGACATAACTATAGTTTTAATACAACAGTTGAACTCCGCCTGTGTTATTGATAAAGTTGTTGCAAAATTAGACTACACTACACACTCCTGAGACGCCAGGCCCCTCCCTAACCCCCAAGGGTTTACCCTCACCCCTTTCTCCATCTGCCATCACCAAAAACTCAGTCACACCAATCAATTTGGGACAAAAACAAATCCAGCAGGTTTCACACCACACTGACCTGCTTTTTCTATGTGTTTGTCAAGTAGCAAACTGATGGCTAAGAATCAAGTTTATAAATTGACTGATCATCTGTCCCAAAACTGAGAAATAAGAAATCAGATGCACATTACCTTGGCCTCTCCTTTGCTGGTGGGAGGGCTACAAAAATGGCCTTTTGTTTCGCCTGCTTAATCGACATTTATCATCTTTCAATTTCTTCCTCCCGCTTCCTCCTCACCCTCCCTCCCCATATCGCTCCATCAAAAAGCAGAGGATATAAATACCTTTTAGCCTGGAGAAGGTTAATTAGTAGAGGGATTTCCAATTAGCTCTCTCTCTCTGTAGGGGGCGTAACTAGGCCACAGCCGGGGGCGTACTTGGGTAGGAGGGTGGTGGGTTATGAGAGGGTGATCAGGTGGGTGATGGGATGGCTGGGTAGAAAAGGGTAGCAGTAAGCGGAGAGAAATCAAGAGATAGGAGTGGGACTGAGTGAGTGAGAAAAATTAAGAAAATACAAAAATGATAAACTGAATCATATGAAACGTGGGCATTAGCAAAATTCCAGGCTTGGGGGGGCTGGATTAAAGATGCACGTAACTACTGTGACATCACCAGTTGGTTTCTTTAAACACATTTTTAAAAATGTGGTGAGAAGGGGCTGATCTGGCTGCGAAACCATTTCCTCACTGGGATAATCCTTTTTGAAATACAGTATGACCAAGATTTATAAAAATAGACAATTTTTTATTCAATATGACCTGAAATGAGCGAGTCCACAAACTCAGCAGTGAGGCAGATGAGCACGGCTTATACAGGTAACTTGAAGGTTAACCCCGGGTTTTCTGTGCCAGGTACGTTGCCATGATAACTTATGCCGCTAGCCTGCTTATGCCGCTAGCCTGCTAATCTGACCCTTACCTGCTCCAGAGTAGGTTAGGTTAAAGATTAGAGATCAGACATGCGATCACCGCCTACTGACAATCAATTCTCCAGAAAAATTGTGTCACCATTCCTGGAAGATCCCGTGGACCTCTGTGGGGAGAGTTGGAGTCGAAGGTTTTTCAGTATCTAAAATATTTGGTTTGTTTTTTTGCTGTTGGCAGCAATTTAACAACAATTTTATTGTTCTATAAGACTTAATATATCCTATTTTGTATGCAGACTAAGCCTATGTTTGAATTCTGGTTTTATATTTATTAATCTTTATTCTCAAACTCTTAAAACAGCACCAAGTCTGCAGCTGAGAGGATAAAAACTAAAACAGGAGCAGGTTATGTTTAAAATCAGCCGTGATTTCACTGATTCCTTTATATCCAGCATGTTCCAATATAGAGCCTCTGCTGGGGGAAATGTGAAGCTTGTTAAGCTCTACCTTACTAAAAATAAAAAAGCACAAACTGTGTCGCAGTGTCATGGAAATTAATTCAGTGATTTAGAAAATTAATAAAATATTGTTATAAACAAATACTAATCTGCTGCTTAGTCCTTTACATTGCTGGAATTGCAGCTACAAAAAAAACCCAAAGAAGACCTGTTGAATCACATTAATTTCACTTTGAAACTAAAGCCATTTCTATGCCTCCGTTATTAGACTGTGGGACGGGAACCTTTAATGTTTAAATGGATTCAGTTTCAAGTTTCAGAGCTCTAATGTGCAGCTGTCACCTTAGAAATAAACAGCAGCACTGAGAGCCACCCAGCAACAAAAGGTATTAACTGGAACCAAAAATGTTTATGTTCCCGGACGTCTGCGCACCAAATCACCAGATCAACGATTTGCTCCGGCATTAATCACTTTTTTTTTTAAATGTTGCATTTTACTGGTATATATTTTTTTCAGTGTTCTTCATAGATTTTTATTTGATAGCCATTTGATGCCTGGATTAAGGTGGCACTACTAGGGATCATTTTCTATGAAGGAAAAGTCATATGACCCACGAAACTTCCCTTTTAGATTAGACAGATGCTGCCATCGGCACGACTTTCATCCACAGGGGAAACTTGGTGAGCTGATAACCAGCTTTGTGTGATCCTGATCGGCAGTGTTAGGGTAAGTGAATCCAGATAACGGAAAGATGCCCCGTTACCCATGTTAAACTCGATTCATAGGATAATCCAGGGGTTAACCATCCAAAGCAGCAGCACTAACAAAAAGCAAAGCTGGAGGTGGCAGAGCTGAAGATGCTAAGTGACCAAGATGGACAAGATTAGAAATGAGTATATCAGAAGGACACAGAGCTCAAGTTGAGCAGTTTGAGACAAAGTTAGAGAGGCAAGGCTGAGATGGTTTGGCCATGTGCAGAGGAGGGGTATATTGGACAAAGGATGTTGAAGATGGCGCTGCCAGGCAGGAGGAAAAGAGGAAGACCTCAGGAGGTTCATGCATGTAATGAAGGAGGACATGCAGAGGGTTAGTGTGACAAAGGAGGATACTATAGACAGCTGACCCGCTGCGGTGACCCCTAACGGGAGCAGCTGAAAGAAGAAGTGTTCAGAGGTCAAGTCAGAAACCATAAGCCTTTTTAAAACCATCTGATGGCCTTCAGGTTTACACAGGTTTAAGGCGCTGACACATTGGCTTCATTTTTCCAAACTGGAAGCTACTACGTCCATCTTTTATACCATCTATGGCTAGGAGTCAGGATGACATCAGTGCCGTCCTACAGACTTTTAGGTAGTCAGGTCATAGCTGTAGGTGGATAATTGGAAGTCCATTTTTTCCATTCAAAACATACAGGATTTAAGTGACCCCCCGTTTTTAAAAATCAAGAAGCAAAACAGTCATCTGTGTTAGCACAGTTATAGACTGGAAACCTGTCCAGGGTGAACTCTGTCTCTCACCCTGTAGGAGGCTCCAGCCCCAAGTGAGTGTCCAAAAAAAAAGAAAAAAAAAAGCCATCTTCACCTCCTCCAGCTGACAGCACACCTCCTATGAACAGTAGTTGACACTGACAACACTGAACAACACCGAGAAAATTTGAGGTCAGTAAGGTCCCATTTTAAAAAACACTTAAGTATTAAAAACACTCTTGATAAATGTTAACCTAAATGTTAACATGAAGGAAATGGCTAGCAGCTACGACTCACAACAAAACGATCATGTTTATGTGGGAGCTAAGCAGCAAACGTTATCAGTCTGACTCACTGTAGCATTAATTGTGTTAATGTAACAGAACAACAATTGTGTTTGTCTAAGAAAGTGTCATGTTTCTCTTAAAGTCCAAAACTGAAGCAGAGAAAAGTTACCAGTAACTGGACAGAAACAATGGCAACCTGCCAACTATTTAATCACCACAGAAATAAGGAAATGTGTTGTCAGTGATGCCATTGTTTGCATTATTCTAATCTTTTGGAGAGAAAAAACAAAAAAAACAAACAAACAAATAAGTCTCAATTTTTTGGGTCCTTTTTTCTTTGTGGTATAGAAAATGGTATTGAGTATTTTCCTGGGTATTATATCTTTGATGTATTGTGTTTCCAGGTGGACACATTTGGACTGCCTCTCCTGGAAATTAAAAATAAATAGATAAATAAAATATATAAAACCACCACATCCCTTTTCTTTCATTTTGCAATAGAAGCAGTAGGAGTTTTTGGTACACCTTCGCCTACTTCTGAAACACATTGGTCTAGACTAGCAAGGTGTTCCACACACACACGCGCACACACACACACACACACACGCACACGCACACACACGTTGCTCGAGTTTCAACGTTTTTCTAGTTTACACTAAAAACAATGGAGTACTAGAGCGCAGTCAAAGTGCAGATGACCTACGCTTAACACTGTGGGTGAACATATTGGTGTTGGACTGAAGTTGCTCTAACTTTGAAAAGTGTCTACATGAGAAGAAAAGCACAAAACTATTAGAGCGCCAGCTTCTGCGCTACATTTTTATCTACTTAGTGCTGCATTTATTGCCAAATACAGTTGCTGCAGTTTTATGTGTAAAATGGAAGAAAAATAGTTTCATGTAGAAAAATCGCATATGAAATATAAAGCACAAATACAGAGCTGTTAGGTTAATTAAGACTAAGGCAAGATGCCGGATGAATCCTAGTGTAGTGTCCAATGCAACATCAATAGAAGATATTTAGCTTTTGCCAGTTATCAATGTTCCCATTCTTCCTCTGGAAATACTAACATAACATTTAAGTATTTTAAATATTTCAAAGAGCACAATCCTGGTCTGTTTCTAAATTCTCCATGGACTGAAGTCCTCACAAGTCCCAGCTCCACTTCTTCAATTAAAATCTAGCTCTGATTTAATTAAGCGTGTTCACTAAGAGGATGTCCCTAAGAGATCAAAGGTCAGCTCAATAATCCTAAGACACAATCAACAAGTCACTCTTCTTTTACAGCATCCAATTAATCTGAAGTCAAACAGGTTGGGCACGAGCAGATCAAATAAGGTCACTTTTTATTAAGTTTATGTGAAAACTTCCCCCTGCCTTTCTGCTTCCAGCTTATACAAACTCAGCCCAATAACTCACGTCATATTCATTATAAAGACGGCTCTGAGCAGAGAAACAGTTGAGAAGCACAAAAAAGGCTAGATTTTAAGCAAAGTGACATCCAATGTTTATCATTCATTACCCAAAATAGTCTTGAGTGAGCACTTAAACTGACCCCAATCCCTCAAAAACACACTGCAATGTCTTCCAAAGCCTTTGGAACACACTTAACTAACGTAAGCCAACAGGCCACCAGTTAATTATCTGCTTTCGTTACGCAAGTTAGTTAAAGGTGCAGGTTGTGCCTCTCTTGTATGCACTTCATTAGCAGTAATAGATTGTTGAACAGCTTCTAGTTTCATTATGTGTGCACGAACTACAGTGGAAAATTGATTTTTGGTTGTCAGACTGTACACGACTGATTGCCCGATAATATCGGTAAGGTTGCTTCTCACTCTGTTTCCTCCCTTTGCCTGCACCTCCTATAACGACATCAAGCTATACAATGATGGAAGAGTGCAATTATGTTTGTCAGAGTACTTGCCACTTTGTTCAAATTTAGGATACTGGGATGTTTGTTCCTCTCAGTGGCAGATTCTACCCCTAGATCCATGAGATGAGATAAAGAGCTATCAGTCAGTCAGCTAATCTCATCCTGGCTTAGGCTCCATGGCCACACTGTCAACAATCTGATTAATACTAGCCTGCAGACTCCACACACTGCCAATTGGCTGCCAGCCAACACGCACACACACACACACACACAGAGCATAATAGGTATCTCACATACACACGACAAACCCTGCACTGGTAAGTTAGTGTACTGTAGTTTTTGCCTTCTATTGAGCAACAACAATAAAAACGTCCCGTTGAAGCCAAAGTGAAGCAGAAGCTCATTAACTAACAAGTGGAACTTTAACAATAACTACATTTGTGCAACTTTGTGGCAGTGAGCCTGGAGCGTCATTACAACAAAGCACACAGACTGTGTGTTCTGCCAAGTGCCAGACACACAAAACAAAAGCAGGACAGAGCCACACAATGAAAGCACCAGTAACACACAGTGACGGCGAAAGTGATTTGTACGTGTCAAAACTAAATTAGCAGTTTTAGGCCAAATTAGTAAATCGACACAGAGGTCAGAACAGCAGCTGTGTTGGCTGAAGCTACTAGAATTAAAGTCTGCCAGCTTGGATGAAACAGCAAGGCCTCTGTGTGTGTCTGACTCCAAAATAAACAGGGCTCTGCACTCACTCTACATTTTATTAGGTACACATGGCTAGTACCTAGTTAGACCCCCCTTATGCCATCAGAACTATCTTAATTCTTCATGGCATAGATTCAACAAGGTGCTTTAAACATTCCTCAGATTTTGGTCCATACTGACATGATATTGTCACAACGTTGCTGCAGATTTGTCAGCTGCACATCCATGATACAAGTCTCCCATTCCACCACATCCCAAAGGTGCTCTATTACAGTAGATTGAGATCTGGTGACTGTGGAGGCCATCTGAGTGCAGTGAGCTCACTGTCATGTTCAAGAAACTAGTTTAAGATGATTTGAGCTTTGATGTTCAGTTGGTACCAAAGGGGTCTAAAGTGTGCCAAGAAAATTTCTGCAGCTGGAGACCATCTGTTTCGAGGCTTGACATACAGTGTGTTCAGAGATGCTCTTCTCCAACAAGTGGTTATTTGACTTACTGTCGCCTTCCTATCAGCTCAGAGCAGTCTGGCCATTCTCTTCTGACCTCATCAACTAGATATTTTTACACAGAACTGGCACCGACTGGACTGCTTTCCTTTTCAGACCATTCTATGTGAACTTTAGAGATGCTTGTGTGGGAAAATCCCGGTAGATCAGCAGTTTCTGAAATACTCAGACCAGCCTGTCTGACGCCAACTACTATGCCACGTTCAAAGTCACTTAAATCACCCTTCTTCCCCATTTTGATGCTCAGTTTGTGGTCATCTTGACCGTGTCTACACAGCTAAATGCTTGAAGTTGACTGATTAAATACTTGGGCTGCTAAGCAAACATCAGACTGCAAGTAACTACATCAAAAAGCAGCAGCAAAGGTGAGTCACATTCAGCAAACTGAGCTCAAACTGCACTTTGAATGTGAATTTTACATGAACAGACCTCAGGAAGGAGACACACAAGTAATTACATCCTGCGAGAAGATAAAGTGAAATGCTATTCTGAGTTCGATTCAACAGCTTCACACGGCTCCACTGAGAGTCGATAATTCTTGAAGTGGAAGGTGTTTTGCTGCGACCCCGCTGTTCACGAAATCACTTGCTGTAAATGGACACAGCTGTGTGTGTATTGGGACACCAAGTTTGGAACGTGCACACACTTAACGCAACTTGTTGCCAGAGCTGAAACTGGTTGTATTCTAGGCTATGCTCAGCAATTGCCAATCTTTGCATTTTTAATGGTGGGTTGAGATCCGCACAGATCCATCCATAATAGCAGGAAGCATTGTCAGTTAAAGGTTTCCTTTCTACAGGCATTTATGGATGAAGGTGGAAGGCTGAATGACTCAGACTTGACTTTTTTTTTTTTTTTTTCCTTCCATCACTCAGGTTTGCAGGTTTGGTGCAGCTTGCACCAAGTTGTGCATTAGTGTGTTGCCCTTGGATACGAGTCATTTCTGGCACAAAGCTCTAAAAACCACAACGTTACTGAAGTTCCTATTAGACTGTTAATAGTTGTAGAGGTTTTTGATTGCTTTTATTGGTGAACTTTACTGATGCACTTTGTCCATGTTCCTCATGCTGTGCTGACATTTATCTTTAATTTCCATTTTGTAGCTGCATTTCTTTTTGGATTCATCTTTATTCATGTGGCAAAAATTTATTGTATTTTTTTCCCTTTTAGCCTCCTCACACCTCAGGAGCTCACAGAGTCATGGGGCGTCTAAACCAGTACCTCTGACATGGTTTATTCTGCACAGAGGAATCTGATCATGTCACATTGATAGATAAAAATATTTTGTTAACCATTAAAGTGGGTCTGCGCTACACCAAAAGTTCATAACAGGGAATCTCATATCATATCATAATGTGCCTTCGACTGAAATATAATCATCATCTTTAACTTAGTAGCTGCTCTGAATTGGGACTAATCATGTAGCATATCTGTTATTTTGTTAACAGAAATGCCTAGAGAAAAGCTCGTTAGCAGCAAGCTAATGAAAGGTGGTAGAACAGCTTGGTACATTAAAACAGAAACCTCAAGACGAGCATTTTGCTGGAGCAATGTACAACTTACATTGTTACACACACACAGTCTCACCCACCTCCTACTATCTGAGCCAGGCTCCTATGTAGGCGCTCACCTTAAATAGCTCAAGATACTGTTACGTCAGATCCTGTGCTAAGGTTCATTTTCAAAAAGCCTGTGAAGTCAGTGAAACTATAGAATTATAGCGTGCGTGCACACACACACACACACAGAGTAGGTTAGTGTTGGAAGTTATAATCCCAATTATTTCTCAAGGATTTGGGATGAAAACGTGAAACTTATTTTTTTCATCCTTAAGAGGGTAATGCGTTTTACATATAGCAGACACCTGAACATCTGTATCTACAAACAAACATTTTTCAATGTTTGTTAAAACATTTTAAAAAGTTTCTATAACTTTGTGCCAGCATGAAAGCTTCTGGGATGGATTCAAAAAGATCTTCCCTCATTCCCTCCTCCGATTGTCAATATGTGAAGTGTACAGTTGTGGATTCTTTCATTGGTTCACTTATGGGTCACAAATTACTAGTACCACCCCTAACCTGTGGGCCATACTTTGACAACCCAGGTTCTGAAATGACAAGTGGACCCAAACATGCTAGCAAAATACCCCCCAGCATAACAGAGCCACCAGAGGCTTGTACTATGAGAGTGAGGTTTAGGGTGAGGAATTTGGGGCCTTAGCAAAATAAATAAAAGTAATTATCTAAAAACCTATTGACTTAAAATAACTTCACGTTTAACCTCGGGATTTTAAAAGTTACATGTGGTGCACTTCTTATTTAGGCGCTTCCCACATCAGCAACTTATAAGAGATCAACGTGTACAAATCTACAGCTGAATACCTCAATATTACAGAGGGAATCTGGGGCCTGCACTACAAAGCTGAAACAGAAGATCTAAAGTCATTTGACTTTCTCAATATAGTGCTTTTCAAAGCCTCCACTTACTGACAAATTGATTCTCTCAAAAATAGTGAGACCATTTCTGGCAAAGTCCATGTAATTACAGTCAGGTCTGTTTGTGTTTTCCTTTTTTTTTTTTTTATCCGTTGGCCTGTGTTTGTCTTTTATGTTTGGCGTTATTGTACAGCACTATGGTCAGCCTTGTTTTTATTTTAAAAAGGTGCTTTACTGTGTAAAGTGGTTTGGTAGATTTCCCATGCCTTATTACCATAGTAATGCCTGTTGATAAATGCAACTACTGTAGTATTTTGACCAGCTCTTTATGGCTTTTAACAGCAATTTTCATAAACACATTATAAAATAAAGTTTAAAAAAAAGGAAAGAAAGACACAATATAGCTCAGGTGGTCCGGATTAGGTGTCAGTGACTGATACCTCTATATGGAATCTGTTCTGTAGTGGCTGTTTTGTATTAGGCCTTTCAGAATGATGTGCTCTGGACAGACAAGTTAAATACAGAGTTGTTTGGCACAAACAAAATACTTTTCAGGCTCAGTAACTGGGCAGATGCTTTGAGAATCATATCAGTACTTGAAGATGATGTGTGCCATTGTGTGTGGGAGTGGGCCGTTCAACATGGTGATGAGCCTCAGTCTCCTCAGGAACATCTATGGGCGGGGTGCAGGAAAGTAGAGTTTATCCAATAGTTGAACCTCAGAGTCAAAGGGAACGATGCAGTTTTCATCCTGGTCACAGAACGCTGGACCAGCTCTGAATATCCTCTCAAGGACATTTGAGTGTACGTGGGAGTGTGCCCATTCAATCGACATGCATTTTGTAGACTTAAAGACAAAGACATTTGACCGCATCCATCGTGGTATCCTGTGGAGGAGTTCCTGCGGGAGTATGATCCATTGTTACGAGCAATTCAGTCCCGGTACAGCAGCAGCGAGAGCTTGGTAAGCATTCCCAGCAATAAGTTGTTCCAGGTACATCCTAAGTAGAGAAACTTAGAACTCCATCTCCCCAGCCACATCCTCCAGCTTATCCAGGGGAACACCAGCATGTTCCCAGGCCAGCCGAGAGATATCTCCAGCGTGTCCCGGGTCTGCCCCAGGACCTCCTCCCAGCCGGACATGCCCAGAACACCTCACCCAAGAGGCATCCTAGTCAGATGCCCAAACCACCTCAACTGGCCCCGAGGAGTGGTGGCTCTACTCTGAATCCCTCCCCAATCGCTGCACTCGTCACCTTATATCTAAGGGAGAAGCCAGACACCCTTCGGAGGAAGCTCATTTCTGCCACTTGTATCAATGAACTTGTTCTTTTGAGCACTACCCAAAGCTCGTGACCATAGGTGAGGGTAGGGATGTAGATTGACCGGTAAGCCTTCCACCACTTGGCTATGCCTAGAAACTCTCTCCATAAAAATTATGAATAGAATCTGTGACAAAGGACAGAACTGGTGGAATCCAACATCCACGGGAATGAGTCCGACTTGCTGCTGGCAATGGAGGACCAAGCTCTTGCTGCAGTTGTATAGGGACTGGGGTCCCGACACCCTATCCTCCAGAAGAACCCCCACAGGATATCCCAACGTCCGTGATTGAATGCCTTCGAGGTCCACAACACACATTCAATTCAAATTCATTTAAATGTGAAAAATCACAGCAAACAGTTGCCTCAAGGTGTTTTATATTGTAACGTAAAAACACTACAATAATTACAGAGAAAACCCAACAGTCAAAATGATCACCTATGAGCAAGCACTTGGCGACAGTGGGAAAGGAAAAAAAAACAAAAAAAAAACTCCCTTTTAACAGGAAGAGACCTCTGACAGAACCAGGCTCAGAGAGCGACAGTCATCTGCTGCAAACAGTTGGGGGGTGAGAAGAGGGAGACAGGGCAAAGACATGCTGTGGAAGAGAGCCAGAGATTAATAACTAATGATTAAATGCAGAGTGGTGTACAAAGAGTGAAAAGAGGTGAATGAAAAAAGAAAGTGCATCATGGGAACCCCCCAGCAGCCTAGGCCTATAGCAGCATAACTCGAGGATGGTTTGGGGTCACCTGATCCAGCCCCAACTATAAGCTTTATCAAAAACATTTTAAGAATTGGATGGCAAACTCCCATGCACACTTAAATATCCTCAAGAGGATAATGAACTGGTCTAGCATTTCATGCCCAGAACAAAAACTGCATTATTCCCCTTGAAGCTGAGGTTTGACTAAGAGAAACGCTCCTTTCCAGCACCTTCACATAAACCTTCCCGGGGAGACTGAGGTGTGTTATCCCACAGTTGGAGCACACCCTTTAGCCTCCCCTTCTTGAAGATCGGAACCACCACCCAGGTGTGCCAATCCAGAGGCACCGTTGCAGATCTCCACTCGACATTGCAGAGGCATGTCGACCAAGACAGCCCTGCAACATCCAGAACCTTCAGGAACTCGAGGCGAGACCAATCCAATCCACACACAGTGTTCCATGTGGCCCTTTGTGGCCAACTAGAGCGCCGGTGGTCCCAACTTCGTAACTGTCTTAAATGCTGGTTAAATTGCAACCACATACGATAGAGCAATAATTCTTTTTGTATACAAAACCAGAGAATTTACACTTACATATCATGCATTCAACATGTCCCAGAGCGCTGTATCCTTCCTCTAACGGGTTTGCAGAAATCGCGTAAAAAGTGCAAACAACAAAACGTACTCCATGCGCTTTATCGTCATTAGCATTTACAGCTATGGCATTTCTTTATCTAGCAAAATACAAAAAAAAAAAAAACGTTTCAATTTCTTTAATAATTATTCATTTCTTTGTGGGTTAGTGCACTTTTTAGCTACTTTCTGTAGTTACTATGGATTTCTTTCATACATATTAAAATTACAGTTCTGAAGATTCTATTGATGTATAGTAAGTTGTACTACTACTACTACTACTACTACTACTACAGCATGTATAAATGTACAGCTATGGTCTGGCGAACTTGTTCTATTATAGGTCACAAAGGGTTAAAGTAGGCCAAATAGTTTATCATCAAGGCCTTCGTATCAAAATTATACTATCACATTTACTTTGTAACTGATACTGATGACCAGTGATGGCATAGTTACCTTGAAAAAGTAGTCAGACTACTGATTACTCCTTTAAAAAGTAACTTAGTTACTTTA
>JAVDPK010002140.1:665901-695725 GCA_034780415.1 Cichlasoma orientale
TGGATGGATGGATGGATGGATGGATGGATGGATGGATGGATGGATGGATGGATGGATGGATGGATGGATGGATCGTACTGTCTTATCTAACTCCCAGCAAGAAAGCTTAGGTATATCCCAGAACTGTTTTCTTCCTTCAGTATCTTAAGTTGTTTGCTGCATTTCTTCTACATAATGCCTACCATGAATATAATTGTGAAATCAGCTTCAAAAGCAAAGTGCCTTGCTTGCAAGCACGCTGACATCTGTCCTTGTGAAAACGGATGTATACATTATTCCTCCCAGGTCAGTGTGTCAAATTGCTTTGGCAATCTTGTGCTCCCATTTTCAGCCAGCGCTCTCTGTATTTGGAGCCACAAATATGCAAAGTGGCCTGGTGGAGCTTTGTTTCCCACTGTGCAAATTGATGCATGTGTCAGTCAATCACAAACCCCGTCTCAAAGCACTTTACAAAAGGACAAGCCTACAAAGTGCCAACTTCTCAATTTGTCTCAAAGCACAAAAACACAAAGCAACAAAAAGCACAAGAAACAAAAAATAAAATAAAAAAATACTGTAAATGTGTAAAATTCATTTTATTCTGTACTTAGGGCAGGAAGGAAGAAAGCACCAGCAGGTTACTTGTTGCTGAGTGTTCAGCGCTGATTTTTCAAACACAACCTCAGAGGGAGTTTAAGAGCATTAGTGACAAAACCGATATTTGTCCATTTTTTTCAGTGTGACCGCTGTGCTGTCAGGAACTGAACAGATTGCCATTTTTTGTAATAAGGTTACCGTTTGTGTGTGTGTGTGTGTGTGTGTGTGTGTGTGTGTGTGTGTGTGTGTGTGTGTGTGTGTGTGTGTGTGTGTGTGGTTATTTTAGGGATACAGACAGCTGTAGCCATAGTAACGCACCAGGCCACGTGCTGCGCTCTCATTTCAGTACCACGGACAGCTCTTTCTCTCGGTCATGCAAATAGTTGTACCGCACTAAAAAATACTGTGACACTGAGATCTATCCATGAGGTCAAGAGGGGGAAATGTTTTTAGGATTCCAAGCACACGAGTATATATAAAAAAAAAATGTCAGCAGTTTGTCAGTGTGTCTGTTGCCTTACAGCTCACTTGACAGCAGCACAGTAGCCTGGAGGTGAGAGAGGCAGGCCTGTCACTGGAAGGTCGCCAGTTTGAATCTGGTAGGAGGGGAAATTATGGAGAAGATCCCCCTGCTTTATATTTATGTAATGCCCTGCTTTATAAATATAACTATAAAGCAAAGCACTGCTGAAAACAGGGTTAGTGTATCTAAATGTTAAAATAAAGCATAAATTAGAGATCATCTTGTGATGCAGTGACACTAGTCGAAACCCCAAGTTCTGTGTCCACACCCACTGCACTATTGCAGTAACTCCTGCAACGTTTTGTGTCTGTATCGCGCACATTTATAAAACTACTGTATTGACAAAATCAGTCCACGGAAGACAGACATATCTATAGAGGCCAGCCCGACAATATTATCAGCTGATACTGGCCTAACACAGATATCAGCTTGTTCAATATTACAGAACATAATGCAGAAAAAAGATGCCGGGGGTCAACAAACTATAGTCATCTGATAGTTTGTCCAGGAGAGCAGCTCCAACTCTTTTGCTTGCAGCACTGTCTGCAGCATGTAGCTCAGTAGGATGACAGTCAAGCAGATGGTGTGTCAAACAGTGTTTTTACATTAAGTTGCTAACTGGTGACCCCATCATTTTCTCTTCTCAGTGTAACTCAGACATTCTGTACACATACAATATCTATGTATTTATTCAACAGATATCTGCCCACATCTCTAAAAATCATACCAACTCAAAATCCAATGTTAGCTGGGCTCTAATAAACACCTGCCAATATACTGAAACCAGCCTTTGTGGTTTTTCCTGCTCCCGGAGGTGTGTCCCCAATGACTGTTTGCTATGACGTCATACACACAGACAGATGGTCAAACTTAAGAGGAGAAAACTGAGCAGGTAACCTGTCAATTGCTCCATGAAATTGTTTTTGGGGAACAGCAGGGGTCTTAGAGGGACTATGTAGGGGTCCAAATCTGAAAAAGTGATTGCTTAATCTGTGTTCTATGACAATTTATTGGAAAATATTTGAATATAAAATGCTTATTCTTTATTTTCTGTTCAGCGATTGAACTGCAAGGAGTGTCCCATGAGACATATTATTCTAAATTGGGACACTGTAGCTCTTTTGAGGCGCCTGACATAAAAAAAAGCTTCCTCATTTTCCTTAAAATGTTGCTTTATATCAGAAGCCCTTGCAGTTTCATCCAGCTTCTGTTTCTCAGAATGATTGTGTAAGATAAACATGCTCTCTATTATCACACTAATTCTTAGTAACAGTGACAAAGGGCATCTTTCAGAGAACAGCTAATGGGCAGCATCATGGCACAAAGACTTAATGCTGATGCTTTTAGTACACGTTGACTCAGCTCGAGCTGACTGATTGCGCGGAAGCTTCTGCCAGAACACTGTCTTATTTGGTTTTGTGTTATTAACCACTAATTAGATTTAAAAAATATGTCATCCTACAGCAGTGAGGATTGGCACCATTAACTGAGCACTGACCTGTGCTGAATGCCACAAGAATTCTTTTCCTAAATATTAAAGTCCCCCCTTTGATTAAAAAAAAATAATTACTTTACCTGAAACCTCAGAATTAATTATGAGCATGACTTTGTGGCAGTTTGAAAACTGGTCATGGTCCAGCTTACATAAGGGTGATGTTGAATGGACTTTCCTGTGATGTGAAAGGTATTTTTGTCCAGTAGCTAAATTTCTGAATCTAATAAAACTAGTTGCAAAGTAATAGATTACACATTTTGATTTATTTATTAAGAAATATTTTATCTAAATAACTCAATAATTAAGCAAATCCTTCAACAAGTCTTTTGAAATGGAAGTATTATTGACTTGTTTCTCTATCATGGACATGGGTCAGAAGGTGAAGTGTGGGTAAATGGATTTCTGAATAATTCACAGTTCAGTCCTTAGAAAAATATACACATAATGTCAGGAGAAAGAAATCACTTTTACAATACAGTTACTAGAAAACAACAACAACAACAACAACAAAATTAAACACTTTAATTTAACTTTAATTTAACAACTCCGAGAACTTCCTTTACCTACACCTGCCTCCATCTGACATTTCCTGTAGCTGCTTATGAAACTTTTATAATGATAAAGAGGAATTCTGAACTATTTCTCCTAAAAAAAAAAAAAAAAAAAAAAAAAAAGCTGTTTCGGTTCATCAATATACTTGAGATACCTTATGTAAAAAGCCCTCTATAGGTAATGACATCTCAGGTAAGTTAAGGTGAGGTTTCTGAGCGAACATATTTGTTCTCTTTTTTTGGACATTCTGTTGTGGATGTACTTGTGTGTTTTGGGTTATTGTCTTGTTGCATCATCAACCATTCAATGCTTCAGGACTCTGTCCTGTGAAATGTATTGATATCATTTTGAATTCACTGTTCCCTTATGATTACAGGCCTCCAGGCCCTGAGGTAGCAAAGCTGGCTTAAGTTATGATGCTCCCTCCACCATACTTTGCATTTAATACAAGGTTTGGTATTGGTGTACAGTGCCTTTTCCCTCATCATGTCATGATTTTTTTATTTTATTTAAATATTTCTTATATTTCATATATTTTTTTCCTGTTAGAAGTTAGAGATTTCTGCATGTTTTACTTGTGTTTCTGTATTTTTTTACATGTATACATATCTTTGTATGTGTTTGAAATCAACATTATTGGAGGAGAAAAGAATATTTAAAGGTACCGCTGCTGTTTTCACCATGTTAGCTGGCATTAGTGGAACTTTCCATGATGTGGATCTAACACTGTTGGCCTCGAACACTTAATGAATAAACTCTCGTAGGATGTGAGAATATAATCAAACTGTTTATCAGAGGGAAAGTGTTATTTTTAGGATGCTAGCTAGAACATTCGGTGATATAATGTTAGCTTAAAACTAGCTATTTTTGCTTAGCCGGCTTGTTGTCAGCTGTCCGGAGACGGGAGGGTCACATGTCTAATCTGCTGAATGTAATTGTGACAATATTGGGAATAAATAATGAGAAATAGATGATGAAATATATACATGTACAAATGTTAATTTGTCATAAATAGTTTGAAAGAGCTATTTGTGATATTTAAATTAAAAGTAAGTTATGAGGTGTAGTATGCATGTGGCCGGTCTCTAGCCACATACATAAAACACGATTAGGTAGAACGGTGATGTCCACCTCTCTGTATTCAAGATGGCAGGGCAAAAATTCTTGACCCACCCCACATTTCTGTATTTTTTGCATGGAAAATAAGAAATTCAAACGTGCAAAGATAAATGGAAGTGTGATATATCTCAAAAGAAGGAGCAGAAGGTTCGATTTTTAACACTCTCACATGATGTGAAAACACTGATTGCTGGAATATTTCGTCATTGGCAGAGATAGTGTTAAGAGGGCCTTAATTTTCCATGAAATAGCACTGATGGCATGCGCTTAAAGCCTGCCTTAAATGGAAAAGAAAGGTAGTACGTGCAACAGCTAAAAGAGAATTTTAGATTAATAATCAGGATTCTCTATGTGGCTTTGGAACAGAAAGCCTGCAAGAGCCCCAGTAGTAAATCTTACCATGCCAGATCCATCCACTCATTCCCCTGGTCAATACTGTATGTCTGCATCTTTCAGAACTCGTCAGTGGGAAAAAAATGAAACTTCTTCTGAAGTTAGCTTTTCATCTCTGAATGTTCTTTAAAAAGCAAGGGTGCTTCTTTCAACTTATGCTTTCTGGGTTGTTGCCTTACCTGCTCTTTAAACTCAAAAATATACTTTCACCTTAGACCTAAGAGGCTCCTCGCCCAACTAACAGTGAAGCACAGCAGCAGTCAGCCATGTAAATAAATTGGGATTACTGCTCTGCCTGAGGCTTATCTCGAGGGAGCACACGTCTCAGATACAGTCATCTCTCAGAACTGATTAATTTTGTTCAAATATGACAAAAGATTTCCTTTGAGACAAGCTGAGAACAACAAGGTGATCAAGAGGGCTCTGAATGCATAACTGTATTAAACTCACATGCAACCATATACCCTGCCTGCCGTAAAGAGCTGCCTGTTGATGGCCACCCCACATGGCCTGCTGATACACTCACACAAACACACATGCACACACTCGCACAAAGGCACACACTGGGGGAACGGTGAAGGGACAATAGGTGGGTTACTCTACAGTGGTCCTGTCTTTTGTTGGGTGAGGATACAGGTGGGACAGGCCAGACAGGCAACACAAAGGAAAGAGAAAAAGGCCTTCCTACAGGTGTCTGCAGCACTCACCTGCACAGGTAGAGGAGGGCGATCTGCGGAAGGCCATTTCCCCAACTCTATGACTCAGCAGAGAGAAGAGCCTCGTTTCCCTTAAGTTCCCGGTCAGTCAGTCAGTCAGTTAACCATGTTGTTTTGCTGTGAGCAGCAGATAAGAGGAAGAACAGCAACAGTCTGACTCAGTAGTACAATCCTAAGCTCAGTTGAAGCTTAGCTCTGACGGGATAATACTCCTCTCCAACTGGCTGGCAGGGTGGCAGAAACGCCGTAACTCAGCTTATTGTGTACACTTGCTTAATGCACTGTACACCAGGCTCGTGGGTAACAGACCAGCTGGCTGATTGGGTGTTTGGCTAAGAAATTACAGCCCCACATACTCGAGTGGAGATTATTGGGGCATCTAATGTGCAGTAATTACTGTGCCTTCTGTTTAGATTTAGCTGCAAACCTGTGGAGTCTTAAAGGGCTTAGGACCAGAGAGAGGCATCTTGGGACAAATTTCAATTATACAATGAGCAGAGAGCAGTAGTGACCGTTCCCATTATAGGCACAGGACATATGGACTTTAGATGCACCTTCAACAGGACAATAGCAAAGTCCAGATATTACTAGCTAATAATAGAGCAAGAATAAAGAATTTATGTTCAAACAAGGTTATTAAAAAACAGTTCCGTACAGTACCTCTATATGTCCAGTAAGTTAAAGTATAAAACACTCATTTGCCTCTCATCATTTTAATCATGAAATGGAGGTGACTCAGGTGTTATCACGTAATAAGTTGCTGTACTGCTTTATAAGTCACAATTTTTCTTTAGAAATCACCTGATTCTGATTTATTTGTCCATTTCTCTTAATTCCCCTCATTTCTTCATATTTTGCTAAGAAATGAGTGCAGTGATTTATTTGAAATGGGAATACAGTAAAGAAGGCAAAAAACAGAGTTTTTACAATTCAGCATTTGGTATGACCGCCTTTATTCTTGAACACAGCCTGAACTCTGGCTTTATTGTAATTTCTTTAAGTGGTCCTCAGGATAGTCTAGTGGGTGATTCCATAGTTGAGTGGTTTATAAATTCATATAACAAGCAAAGAGCCCTGGTTTTATCCTGGGAGAAGACACTGCTGCCAAATCAAACTTGTGGTGCTACCTGCTGTGGTGACCCCTCTTAAATAAGGGAGCAGCTGAAAGTAACACTTTTCAGGAACAGTTCTCCAGGCTTCTTGGAGGACATTCAAAGCTCTTCTTTGGATGCTGGCTTCCTTTTGTTCTGTTCTCTGTCAAGATGATCCCACACTGCTTCAGTAATGTGGAGGTCTGAGTTCTGAGGAGGCCAATCCATGACTGATTGTTTTTCTACTTAGGTACGGTTTTACTGCTCTGGCAGTGTGTTTGGGATTGTCACAATGAGAAAAATGAAGCTGTTGCCAATTAGATGCTTTCCAGATGGCACTGAATGGTGGATCAAAATCTCATAATTCCACCAATTTTGATAAGATCTCCAACACCACTGTCTCCAATGCAGCCCCAAAACATGACAGAGCCTCCACCGTATTTTACAGATGGCTGTAGACACTCACTGTTGTACCACTTGAGCTCGTCTGTACATACTGATGATGATTTGAACCAAATATTTGAAATTTTTATTCATCACTCTATAAGACCTATTACCACTGATTTTCAGTCCAGTTCTTATATAATTTGGCATACCTCAGTAAATATAATAGGTTAGTTAAATAAATTAGAATTTTTTAATTTATTTATTTAAATTTTATTTGCAATAGGTTGGTAGTCTTTCCTTGCTAAGTTGTGTTATATGTAGACACAACACTGGTACATCCTTTGCATTAGGCCAGTGTTAAGTGGCTTTTTCATTCATTTTAAGGGACCGTACTGAAAATGGGTGAAAAAGTAGCCAAAGAAAAGTTGCTCTAAACCACTTTAAAAAATTAAAAGAAAGTCTGGCTGTTTGGAAGCAAAACACAAAGAAACGAGGGGTAGCTTCAGACTTTGGACAGCATTGCATATATATTTTGTTACAGTGGTGGATGCTCATAATAAACATGGCCAAAGGTTTTCAATAAAGAGGTTAATGTAACACCTATGAGCCAAAAGCTTAGGCTCCTGGTTTGGTTACAATCTGTTTTCTCTAATCTTGGCTCTGCATGATGTTTATGAAAGCGGATATCCCTATATGGCCATTTTAGGCACCGCTCAGGCTATGCGCACAGCAAGAAAACCAACCTGCTGTTCAAAACTTTTTAAAAATTTAATCCGAATTAAGTTTTAATACCTGGGCACTCACAAATCTTTAGCACCCGCTTGGCTTTAGTGGTTAATATGTCAGAATGTCAAGCACTCCGGCTGGATGTTTGTTTCTCAAATGCTCCTTAGGTGTAGTTAACAATCCCACTTAAAAATTAATGTTCACTGCAAGCAGCTGCCTCCAGGGCTGAAAAATGAAGCTAATACAAAGGCCAAAAATTGCAGTTCATTTATTGGTCACTTGTGGTTGGCCCCATGTTAAAATGCCTAACTTTAGCCATGAAAACAACACGTTTACAACCTAGTAGAAAAGTTATTTTTTGGTCTCTGTAGCTAAATACCCTTCATAAAACTGTAGGGGAATAATTTTTTTTTTTTATGTCTTCTTTATGGACACTCTTCGGGCTTAAAGTGGATGCTTTAATTTACAGGTGTCCTGACAGAAGCCACTATTGATCTTAGTTGTATGCTAGGCGTCCCATCCGCTAACTCAAGTGACTAAACCAAATGTGTTTGTAGTGTTGGTGTCTTTCGAGGGGTTTTTAATAGAATTATCTACTAAATAACAGAACTTAAAATATGGTTAACCGGTTTTGTGCGCCAGCTTTGGTGGGTGAAATTCTGGTATTGTCTTAGATTTTTACTTAGTACTAATTAGCAGGTACTGTCTGCGTCTTTGCACTCATATACAGTTTATTGATGCCAAATGCTAACCTAGATTGCTAATATTAGTGTATAAAACTCCACCATCTTATCAAAATATGGTAATTTATGTGTTCCCGAAAAATCAACATGATGGTGGTTAAGAAGCTGGATGTGGGGAAATACTTACTAAGCAGTTAGACTGTTTTTAAATCAATAGTGGAAATATTGTTTCCTTAATTTTACAAACTATGCTACTTTTTGTCTTTTCTTGGTTATTGTTTAATATAACATTATGAAAGCCAGATTATTATTATCCCCACAGTTAAAATGGGATATGGGATGTCAGTAAAAGCATACATCAATACCTTACTGCTTCTCTAATTATTCTCGAGGAATGCAATTAATTAAATAAATGATCGAATTTACTGCAGGTTTGTGTGTTGCGCACTCAACTTCCTCCCTGTCTAACTGCTTGGCCTGCCTCCTCAGTGACTAATTGTTCTACCTGATGGTAACTGATGCTAAATACAGATAGAGTGCGAGAAGCAGCATCAGGTTGCACACACGCATGCATGCACCCTCGTACTCTGTCAGTAAAAGTATCTTATGTAGCACACTGACACGCACATGTGTGTGTACTCAAACACAACTCTAAGTTCATTCTCCAGTTACAGAGGGTACAGATATGTTCAGGGCGTTAAATATTAAAGGCTGTAATTTTAACAGCGAGGTGTTGTAATTGAGGAAACCAGTAAAAGGTCAACTTCGGACTACAGGCTGCGGTCATGTGGTTGATTATTTGGTATGCAGGAGCCACTCAAATTCACAGCATGTAAGTCACAGCAAAGTGTGATGTCAAAATGCGAAGGCAGATGAGCCTTATTATGCGTGCGTGTTTGTGTGTGTGTCTGTGAATTTTGGGCCACTATTCATTACAACATTGCTTCAAGAAACACCTTGTTTCTTGTCTTTCAGCCATTCTGTTGTGGATTGGCTGCTGTGCTTGGGATCATTGTCTTGTTGCCCAAGCCACTGAACAGATGGCCTCACATTTGTCTCAAGAATATTTTGGCATACAGAGTTCATAGTCAACTCAGTGGCCACAAGGCGCGCAGGTCCTGTGGCTGAAAATCAAGCCCAAATCATCACCCATCCGCCACCATGCTTGACAGTTGGTATGTGGTGTTTGTGCTGATGTGCTGTGTTTGGTTTATGCCAAACGTGGTCCCGTACATTATGGCCAACCAGCTCCACTTTGATCTCTTCTGGTCAGAAGTCTTGTGGTTTGTTTACGTGCAACTTTGCAAAAATTGTTACCATACCCAAGTGCTCTTGAGCTTCAGAACATGAACTCATGGTAGGACATCAGTTCTCCTCCATCTCTTTCAGCATGTTCTGGTAGAGCAGAATTCACGGTTTCAAAAATTAAAGGAAGTCGTCCTGAAGCAGCAAAGCAGCTCCAGACCATCACACTACCACCATCATGTTTGACTGCTGGTCTGCTGTTCTTTTATGAAATGCTCCGTGCGTTTGATGCAGATGTAACAGGACTCAAACCTCCCAAAAAGTTCAACTTTTGTCTCATCAGTCTACAGAATATTTTCCCAAAAGTCATCAAGATCATCAAGATGGTTTTGGCAAATGTACCAACGCCATGGATGCCATTTTTTGTCCAGTCTCTTTCTTATTGTTGAAACATGAACTCTGACCTTAACTGAGGCAAGTGAGGCCTGCAGTTCTTCAGATGTTGTTCTGGGTTCTTCTGTGACCTCCTGGATGAGTCCTCGATCCGCTCTGGAGTAATAGTGGTCGACTGGCCACTCCTGGGAAGCTTCACCACTGATTCAGCTAAGCACAAATCATAATGTTAGGTTTCCGATTATGGTACCACTGGCCAACTCAGACAGTTGCTTACTGGATGTGCTGAATTCCTCTGCCAGTTTCCCCAAGAAATACCACCGTAAAAATGTAGTAATGTGACAAATGGCTTTGTAACTATCTTGTGTACCTTTTATGAAATTTCATTCCACTTCTAACATTTCAAAAAAGCATGCTACAGTGGCAGAGAAGATGAAAAATAAACGCATGAATGGAGACATCTTCGACAGCTACCATGTACACTTCACACTCACACTGTGAATTCAGAGAGAAAGCATCAAATCTATATTTATGCCCTTCAAGCCACTTAAAAACACCCACTATAAACAGAGTGAATCACACCCACACATCACAGGCATATACACGCATATACGGCATAACAGCATTTACATTTACATGGAAGTGCACACAGAGATATGTGCACATGTGCATGCACAAATCACACAATTATTTTAGCACCCTTGCTGCCTTTTGTGGTCTTTAACCTTTAGTTCTACACTGCACTACACACACACACACAGGTTGAAGCACTTATTCTAATTAACCTCGAACCAGGTCCTAACCCTAATATAACCAGGCCAAATACCCTCACTCTGAAGCTCTTAAACTCCCACTGTTCTTCCCGAAGACAGTACAGGAGCACCCACATTCATGCAAACAGTACATGATGGCGTACACGTGCGCACACACAACAGAGTGATTTCCCCCGTCGTCTGATCTGGTTCATGTCTTCCTGGAGAAGAACAAGAGATAATAGAGAAAGAGAGGGAATCGATTCTAGATGCTCCAGTTCACTCCAGTTTCTTCCAGTTCCCTCCCACACCAACCTCACAGCCCTGTCACAGCCGAGGGAGTTATTCTGTAAAAGCTACAGTGCACATTTATCCTGGAAAAAAGAAGTTGCTGAAAATCCTTCAGTCACTCTTTCAGAAGCCGAAATATGTCTTGTTAAAATACTTCTTTTCGACACTAGCTGAGCTGCAACTAGCAGTATTTATATCAGGAAAATCTAATGTAGGTCTCAAATTACAATGGCAAGTCAGCAATCACATTTAAGAAGGTCATTTTGCTCAGCGGTATATTTTATAGTTTGTTAGAAAGCAAGATTAAAAGCATACTGATTTGCAATGAGCCTTTCCTTGGAGGGGGCAAGTGGATTCAAGCTTAAGCAGCAGGGTGACTGGATTGTTTCCCTGCAGAGATCAAGCACTCAGGCCTGTACTCGTCTCCTGGTGGATGCCAAACATGCATTTCCCCACTTGTTGAAAAAATGACAAAGGATGACTCATTCAGCCATGCTAGTGCTTCCACCTCTCTGTAGAACTGTACCTATAGTTTTTGCATCACTATACTCCCAAAAGTCCATCCACTGTTGTAATGAGGGTTTTATGCATCTATAATATTCCTCTATATGTAACAGTCTACAGATGGTTTTTGGTGACATACTCAGATCTTGTCCTGCAATAAATTTCTCACTAACTCAAGGAAGAGATTCTACATACTGTACTGTAAAACCATCATTTCCTACACTTCTTTATCATAGACCAAAATACAGCTATCACTTTTGCTACCATTTCTACTGAAACATTCCTCAGTTGAGCAGTATTTGTGGCTCCTGTCATTCATGCTCCAACAATTAGGACAAGATTTCAACACAAGCCAACTAGGTGGTCACACCATAGATGTGTAATAGGTTTTTAATGAGACTTACTAAAAATAATCAGTGTTTCACAAAACATAGGAAAGCTGAATTTGTGTTTGTTGCTCCCAGCTGACTGTAGGAGTCTTTCCTGAGAGTTTATTAAATACCCACCGCTTCATAGGGCTACCTACAGCATCAGGATCCATATGCGCGTTCCCAGAAGAGCTGCATGTAGCACAACAGCAGTGACGCCATTATTTATTTAGAATTCTTATTGCCGCAGACAGACAGGTGAGCTGCACACACAAAGTTTGACTTTTTAAATCATTTGTTAAACACGGCCATTCAATTTTGTAACAAATGAGGTTGTTCTCTTGCAATTATGATACAAAATCAGAACCAACTGGATGTTAATTACCTAACTGTACCATACCGTGAACCTTCGTGGGTAGGATTGTACTTTCAGACACTGTTCATCTGCTTTAGAGGGTTTTTTAGGCCTGCCACGTCTTCTTTTGTCCTCCACTTGTCCAGTTTCCTCAGATTTTTTAAAGATACACTGCACACCATATTGAGATATGCCATGTTTTTGGTTAATAGCTCATTGCTGCAAAAATACTTTACATAAGAGTCTGCTAGTAATAAAGTGCCTAAAGATACTATTTCAGATTGGTTCTTTGCTGAGTTGTCTGTTATGTGTAGACACAACACTGGTAGGAAGACCTTCAGAAAGCCTGGAGAACTCAAGACCAGTTTAAAAATAAGAAGAAGAAAGTCTGGCTCCTTGGAAGCAAAATATAAAGAAATTAGGGCTGGCTCAAGACTTTTGCACAGTACCATGCATGTTATTTATGATGTCCAGTGCAGCTTATTTAACCCACAGGCAAGTGGAAGCAAATTAAAGCCCTCATTTTAATTTCAGCAGGAGACTACTAGTTTGAAAATAAAGCTGGATTTCTTTGTTTTTCTGAGTGGAGGATACAGGAGATGTTGCACATAAAAGCATTAACAAATCATCCCTGTCTGCAAGAATGCATAAGAAAAAACACTCTATTCAATGAGTTCCATTATTCTCTTACTTCAATCCAGTTCGTAGGCACATTAAAAACCTTATAAATTACATTACATAGAAAAACGTCAAAAGGAGGAGGCTCATCTGTCTAATCCATTTAGAACCTCAACACAGTACATCACAAGGCATACAGCATACAGCCATAAAACAGACCGAAAGAGATGTATTCTCCATGCAGTGCACTTACTCCCACTCTCTGCTGAAATTGCGTTGGGAAAGACAAAGAAGATAAGGTGAGGAGGAGCAGAATATGCAGGGAAACTATCAGGGAGGAAAAGGGGCGCAGCGTACAGAGAAAAATAAGAAAAAAAGGGCGCAGAACACAGGATGACACTGGTTTCTATGATGTGGAGCCTTGCGACCTGTATTTGTAGAGACAAGCTTGTGGTCTTGCTCCATCTTGTGGTCTGACTCAATTTTCTCTACCGATACTGGAGAAGTACTCACCAGACATTTTATTAGGTATATCTTACTAGTACTAGGTTGGACTGATTTTGGCTTCAGAACTGCTCTAATTCTTCATGGTATAGATCCAATAACATTCCTCAGAGATTTGCCTATAATGGCATGATGGAGGCCACTTGAGTACAGTGACCTCGTTGTCACGTTCAGTTTGATATGATCTGAGATTTGTGGCATGGTGCGTTATCCTGCTGGAAGCAGCCATCAGATAATGGGTACACTGTGTCATTAAGGAATGGTTAGCATCAACACTCATTTGGGCTTTAAGCAATGCTCAGTTGGTACTAAGGAGCCCAAAGTTTGCTAAGAATATCTCCCCCACACATTACACCACTACCACCTGCAGCCTGAATCATCAATACAAGGCTGGATGGATCCATGCCCTACCATTTGTATGTTGCAGCAGAAATCAAGACTCGAAATCAAAACTGCCACTCGCTGAATATTTCCTTTTTCAGACCAGGAAAAATCTCAGTAGGTCAGCAGTTTCTGAAATACTCAGACCAGCCTATGCAGCACCAACAGCCATGCAATGTTCAAAGACCCTTAGCTCATTTTTCTTCCGCATTCTGATGCTCAGTTTGAACTTCAGCAGGTCATCTTCATCACGTGTAAGTGCCTACATGTGCTGAGTTGCTGCCATGTGATTGGCTGATTAGTTATTTGCATTAACAAGCAGTTGAACTAGTGTACCTAATAAAGTGGCCGAGGGTGTATGTAAATCTTGAAGACAGATTAGTGATGTGAATTACTGACACGAGTTACACGGAACAGCATCAACGCGTTTCAGTCATTTTATTGTCCAGAATCAACATCTAGAAGCATTTGCAGGCACAAGTTTTCCATTTTTCCAGCAATTTTTTAATGCAAAATTTTAAAAACACTGATTGTCAAAACTGCTTTTTCTAGCTGTCATCCCCAACATGGTACTGAATGTTGGGGAGAAAAAAAATAAGCAAAAAAAAAAAAAAATCCTTTTCATGTTTATTTTGGATAAACAGAAAGGATAAAACTGTTTGCATTTTATATACATTCCAGGACATATTTATGCAGTAAGATGCAACTTGTGCTTTATCTTGTCTCGTAACTTCAATCTGTCGTTTCAAACTTTAAGACACAGCATACGGCTATTCTAAAGACTGAAAGATGTATTCAAATCATTATGCAGCCAGAAAAAACATTATTTTTGTGCTAAGTTAATACAGCACTGACCAGCACATGTCAAATGTCCCCAACAGGCCGGTGCAGTTTCATGATGTCGCAGCTCTTAAACAGCTTTTACAGCAGGCAGACGGCACATTTGCCATTTTCACTGTAAAATTCCAGTTTTAAAGACGTTGAACAACTTTTCCTGACGGGCAGTGCAAATAAAAAACATCTGTATAAATAATAAGCCTCTCATCATGAAGTAAAAAAAATATATAATTTGTGAATATTGTCTTACTATTTTCCAGAAATTAAAATTAGCAATAAAGGACACTGAAACACTACTTCAGCTAAAATACCCTGACCACATTTTCCTCACGAGGGAAGGACTCTAACGCTACAGGAAGCACTTTGATTTGTTTTTTTAAGGATGAATGTAAACATTGGAAAAGTCCAGTTCTTTACTATATCAACAGTTTTAAGTGGTGACACTAAAACAGATTCAGTGCTTACTTAAGACTTCGGAAATCTACTTTGCATCTACAAACAACATGTTTGATTTTTGACTTGGTCCATCTAGTACAATGAAGAAGCCCTGCATTTGGCTTATTTCCTCCTCTGGGTCTCTGATCCATAGCATATAACCTTTAGTAGAAAGCTCGCAGAAATGCATCTGCAGGCAGCATTTCCACCATCTTTATTCAGTCCCACGTTTGAAGACATTTCAGTTGTGGTTTTGAAGTTTAGTGACTTTGTGGAGTCAGTCACATCCCATCTTTGACTCATTAATCTGATTATATGGACTGTTCTTGAGCAAAATATCAATTTCATATGGTCGCAGGTCTTAGTCATACTGGCCTAGAGACTGGTCAGCAACTCCCTGGCAACTTCTAGTTGCAAGGGAGAAATGTGCATTCCACAACCGGTTGGCAAGTGGTTCCTGGAGGTTGCAGGCAGTTTCCAAGTGAAATTGGTTGCAAAGAGGGTTATGCAGCAAAAACCTCCCTGTGATTGCTTTGGTTACTAGTAGACTGCCACAGCTGTCCGTAGCTTGCGTGGAAGACACCAACTTGTTTGCAAACAGTCTTGACTTGAAAAAGTGTGACGCAAACAGGAAACAGAGAATGTCTGCCTTCAAAGTAAAAGCTGCACCTTACTACCACAACCAACACGTTTGAAAGGGCGTAACTTTGAGGGCGAACATTCTCTGTTTCTGGTTTGTGTTGCACTTTTAACAGTTTCACTACAGCTTGGTGAGTAGTTTGCAGACAAGTTGGCATCTTTTACCCAAACTACTAGCAACCATTGCAACCTGTTAGTGACCAAAGCAATTACAGGGAGGTTTTCATTGCAGAACTGTATACTTCGTGACCAGTGGCTGCCTGATGGTCGCCGACCAGTCTCTATGCCTGCATGCCTGGGGCCGAAAACACAAAATGTTTGTAGTGACTTTCAAAAATTCATTTTATGCAAACATTTTAAATCCTTCTAGATTCTTTCAGTCTTCAGATTTTAAGAATCTTTTATAAGTCACTTTTTCTGTTGGAATATGTCTTGAAAAGTCCTAAGTGGACCGTTTCTCCACACCCTGCTTGATTCCCAGGACCAGATGAACAAACCAATTAATCTGAACCATCCAGCCTTTCTCCCTGCAGATCTCTATCTGATCCAGCAAGTGGCGCTGCGCCTCATCCTCACTACGGCCAACAGTGAGTGCCTCACGGATGTACTCGATGTCCTCCTTACTAGTCAGCTGGGGCATCCCTGTTAATGAATCAAAAATGTCTTGTGTTATGTATAAATGTGTTATTACTTCACTTTGGAATCAGCATGTAAAAAACTGAAACTCAGTTTAAAACTACTTGTCACAGGTGAGCCGATCATACTCAAATTAGGTACAGCTGATATTAACTGGGAAAACGATATTATTTTTATTAATAACTGGTTGTTGTGCTATAAGGAGGAGATTGTACCTGTCATCAGCATCATGGAGAAAAGAATGATCAGCAGGTTGGTGTGATGCCGAAGGGCGAGGTAAGCCTTCACGCACACGTCCTGAAACACAGAGAATGGATGACAAATCTGGCTGACTGGTTTCTGCGTGAATCTCATTTTGATGATCTGAGTTCATTTAAGGGGCAAGTGTGTTCCTGCATGTCTGCCCCAGTCTATACTGTACTGAGTGAACTGACATGGGGGAAAAAAAAGAAAAAAAGCACCTGGAAATTCTGGAAGTGGGGGCTACTTTTCTTTCCCGACGTTCCCATGACATACAGGAAGTCTGGTGTGAGCACAAAGGGAACCCACTCCTTACTGATTCCCATGAAACTCTTGTAATTCCCCAGGATGTGACCAAAGTCGATGTGGAACAGATTCCCTGCAGAAACACGAAGGAGATCTGTTAGTATGGTGACATTTATTAATACCTACTTCAATTTAATTTAAGAAACAGAACATTTTTACAAACACCACAAACTGCATGACTTAATATGCTCCAGTTTGTCTGACAGTGACGTGAAAACAGATGTAAGATTACCAGATTCAGTGATCATGATGTTGTCATTGTGGCGATCCCCAATACCCAGGACGTAAGTAGCCACACAGTATCCACCACAGGAATACAGAAACCTCTCTACAGCCTGCTGGAACTACAACACAGAGAGAACAACACAAACAAACTACTTTTTAGTTTCACCCCATAACTTTAATTAATGAGCTTCAGAAGACTTTCAGTTCAGACCAGCACTGCAGCTGTTTAAAACAAGGACATTCAATAACCCTTCTCACCAAGTCTTAACTTCTAATTTTGACAAAAATGTCATCACTCTGATGGTCTAAAAATGCTGCAGAGAGACGAACAAGTACACACAATATTTTCTACATTCTCTGTCAGATTTGTTTATTTTTGTCTTTAGTTTCCTTTAACAAATGACGTGAGTCACTCTGTAATTTGCATGAGTAGTTGTCGAGAAAGCAACACAGAATCAGCCCATTGTGCACTCGCGCACGCGCACACATACACACAGAGTGACTGTATCCTTGTAGCTGTGCTCTTTTCAAAAGTGTAGCTTTACGATTTCCTGCATGTGATGGATTTAGGAGACACCTGTCAATTGTACAAATAATAATCTCGGTTACACACTCACCAAACAGGCACTGCACTATTAAAGAAACCACGACCGCGTGTGCACACTCACTCAGAGACACAGAACAGTAGTGTTTAAAAAAGAGAACAGCCATAATTATACAGTGGCAGAATAAAGCGAGGGTATGTTTGTGAGTCACTGCTGATAAACAAAAATGCCCAAAGTGAGCCTAAGAAGCAGAGTTGATGCTAACTGAGCTAGATTAGATCAAATTAGATTTGACTTCTTGTTATACTGAACCCATTATTGAAACTTTGGCCATTATTAATATCCATTATTGTAACATTTGACAGAAATAAGGAAAAGCACAACAGGTCACCTTTAAGAAACTAATCACGAACTGTGACAAAGTTCCAGTTTTGGATTAAAAGAACATTTTCAAAAGCACTAAGAGGAAAAAGCACAGACTGTGGGAGAGCAGGTGTCTGAGCTAAAAGTAGTGTGTGGGTGCTGTGGTGACAGGAAAACCTCTGACGGTCTTCCTTCCTCTCTCAAATTTCCGTCGATATAATAAAGAGTACAAAGCTGCACTATCAACACTCACATTGCATAACTGCACGCATTGTGTGCAATGCTTGCTGTAAATAAAACTCTACTGATCAATGATATGTAATCAAATATACTGATGAATTATAGAACTGGTCCTGAAACACAAAAACAGCAGGGAGCCTTCCTCACGCACGAGACTAAAGTGTAATTTATGGTCCCACATTTGTGTCCGTCCGTGCATGTGTTTCTGTTTGGACAGCGAACGCAGAGGGGTCTCCACCCACCGCAACTGCACGTCGCTGGAAACGGATGACCTATGGGTCGGGATGGGGAAGGGAGCGACAGCAGAGTTTATCGGGAATGGGAGAAGCACGGAAAAAACTAATCAAAGATCAGAGAATACAGCATGAAAAGCACAGACAGCGGCTGCAGTCGACACTTTTTGTTTCGGTTTCACTTCAGCGCTTTGCATGTTACAGCTTCGCTCTTCTCTGCTGCTGGCTGATGCACAAGCAGGAGTGGCCCACAGGCCGGTTGCGCCACATATTTTTGACACTGACCCCATGTAACAACAAACAGTCTCTGCAGGTAGACGGGGAGTCCGTGCCTGCCCGCAGACTGCCTTTGTGCTACCACCGCTCAAGCATTAAGAAGCATAAGCTGGTAGGGTACAGCATGTACCTTGTCCTCGCTGACACACTTGTCCCGGAGCCACTGATATAGGATTTCATCTTTAAATGCCCCAGTGCTTCCCACAACACTCTGCTGGATGTTGGCGATGGTGGTGGCGTCCTTAACGATTTCAATCATACCTACAGTGATGCAATAAAGACAGATGAAGGGAGTAAGCGCTATGACAAGCCGGAGGCCATTTTTTCTGAATTTGTCGGGTTAAAATAAGGGCCACAGAATCAAATCTACTTTCTGTATCTCTGCTGTGAATAACTGACCTATCTTATTTCCAGTGGAGATGCAGCCATACGGTAAAAGGCAGAGATCCAGCGATTCAGTCTCCCAGATCGACTCCATGATCAGCAGAATCTGAAAGGAAGAAAGTGCACAGTATTTTTCTTCCATAACTTGCTCAGTTCTGTCTAAGACTAAGTCGCTACTCACCTGCAGGATGAGCATATCCTGTCTGAGGTCATCACCGTCTTTGAAGATGATGCCTATGGGGTCTTTGGACAGTGTGGTGGTGTCGGCCCTTTTGAACTGCAGCCACAGCGGCTTCTTCTTAGATGCCATCACTTTGCACTGCTCAATCTACACAAACATAAATTGCACTCATCTTTGTTTCCACCCAGAAATAATCATGTGAGCCACGAGGCTGCTGAAGTTGTTTTCATTTTAGTATTTATTACACTGTATGTGTGTTTTTGCTCCTCACCAGCAGGGCTCCAGCTCTTAGTCCCGGATCGTAAGGGACTCTGAAACTCTCCGGCAGACCAGAGGACTGCAGAGTCTCCAGCTTCTGACGCAACTGAAACACCACTGAAAAACACACACTTTGCTTTGATCTGAATGTTTTAGAATCATTATATTTGTATAGCACTTTTTTTTTAAAAACACAGGTGCAAATGGCTTCATAATCTGAATATCTACACATTAAAAACACATGCACACCCTAACATACAGGAGAGAAGGCTTAATGAGATGATCAGAGAGAATGGAGCGGATGCAGGGACAGGGACTCAGCAGTTCTGCTATAACAGCAGGGGCGAGGCCATGCAAGGCTTTGTTTTTAAAATTCCATCCATCTATCCTATTCCGCTTATCCAATTCAGGATCGGAAGGGCACTGGAGCCTATTCCAGCTGTCATGAGGCAAAAGTTGGGGGTACACCCTGGTACACACATTGCAGGGCTAACACAGACAGACAACCATTCACACCTACGGGCAATTTAGAGCCACCTATTAACCGACAGCCTTTGGACTGTGGGGGTGACACCGGAATACTGGGAGTATCACAGTCAGGAGAAAGTACAAACTCCACACAGACAGGCCAGCAGGTCTGAACCAGGAACCCTCTTGCTGTGAGGTGACCGTGGTAACCACTGCACCCCTGTGCTGCCCATGAAGGAGTTTAGAGATACAAAATTCATATGACTATCAAAAATAATAAGATGAGTTGATATTTCTGTCAGAAAATGGACAGTGTTGTGGCTGAACTCACTTTGGACAGGTGAGTTCAAATAGAATCCAATTTGTAATGAAAGTTAAATACTACTAAAAATACCACTAAATTTATTTCCAAACAAAAACAATGCAGGTTCACACCAGTGCTTCTTTTCATTTTCTGCCTCTCACCTTGTGGCGTAACGTCGTACTTGTCTGCAGACATGGTCTTGATCTCGCGGGTGACTTTCTGCAGAGCCTCCGTCACATCCACCTGGAAACATCAGTTCTTTCTGTCAAAGATCTTTTCACTGACTGCATTTTGCTAACAGATATCACCCCCGCAAGATTAGTGCTGTCAAAGTAAAACAAGGTGACACAGAAGCACGATTATACCCAAAAAGCCACCGTTCAGGTGTGTGCCAAAGGTCAAGACTAGATGACAGAGGAGAGGTGAGATGTAAAGGAAACGGGTGAAATTCCTTCGGTAAACTGCTTAAAGAGAGAGCATCAGTTCATGCAGTCAAGTACTGAGAGTCTGTAAATGTTCCTATTCTTATGAACATGATTTTCAGATGCTGTTCATCTGCTGTAGATAGTTTGAAAGACCTTCAGAAAGCCTGAAGAACCACATCTCAATACCACTTTAGAATATGAAGGGTGGCTCAGCACTTTTTCACAGTACTGTACGTTTGTGGTAAAATGTGTAAATAAAGCATGTCACCTGCTTCTTGAAGTCCTGCAGCAGATTTTCCCCACAGCCTCTGAGGTAGGCCTCCAGCAGGACAGCGTACCTCTGCTGGTAGTGCTTGGACTGGGCGATCTCACTCCGCAGGAACCAGAATAGAAAATGACCAATACGCTTACTCTGCAAATGAAAAACAAAAAGAAAAAGAGACAATGAAAAAATATTGCTGATTATTTTTACATTTTCAGACTGTGGATACAGTGTGTTGCTGGTGAAACGTTCTTTTTTTAGCTTCAACAAAATAAATGTGTGACAACAACTAAGCTAAGGTTAGAAACACATGCATTGCAGAGATAAAAACAGACACACGTCTGCTTACCCTCAGAGCTCTCTTCAGTAGGAACCTGACTAGAGCGCTGTCATGGTAGGGCTCAAACTTGACTGCCTGCAGGACACACAAACACAATCACAAAGCAATGAACTTTATTTCTAATGAAACCGCAATCGGATCTTAAAATTGCTGAGGGTTTGTGCGCTGCATCACAAACTGGTGTGAACTCTGGTGTAAATAAAGAACAATGCAACATTCTTCTTACTGCAGTCTCATCTCTCTGGATGCACTCCAAAGCACATGGAAGCTTATCCAAAAATAGCAGGTTTTCTAGCACGTGAAGTTAGCAGAGCAAACAACAAAGACACTGAAACAAATGAGCTCTGTGAATACATTTAACAGAGGCTACACTCTGAATGGGACACAGCATGGACTCTGGCAATGAAGCAAGTGTAATGAAAACACAGAACTGCAATTTAAATGTTTAGAAAAAGAAGCAGTGACTGGTTAGAAGGAAGTGAAATCCTTTCTGACAATCCACAGCATGCCGTCACTCTTGGAAAGAAGTTAGACCAGTATTTGAAAGCCAGCAGTGTATTCTTACAGATATACCCTATATAGACTTCAGCTGATGTCTGATACGGTATAATTCATGCAAAGCTGACCGCAGAGTCAACTATGGAAAGCTACTAAAAGCTAAACTCACAGCATGTCTCTGATGAGCCTGAGCTTGTGAATCAGGTGGTGCAGGAGAGTAAATGCAAAAGAGGTTTCGTCATGTCAAGCCATCATTTATCTGCCCAGTCAAATATGGGCTGTTTTGCATCTTAAGTCAACAATAATAACTATAAGAGCAGCAGAGTGTGTGTTCAGCAGGACCACGTCATAAACACCGCTCTCATAAAAGGGGCCAAAATAAAACTTGGTAGTGCCAATGTGTCAGTGTAGCATGTCTGTGCTATGCTGCACTAACCACAGTGCTGTCACATTTGACATATAGATACCAGAAATGGTCTAAATCTGAGAGAGAAAACAAATGTTCACCTTTAAAACTATTAACTAAGCAGTCTAACATCAACAACCGAACATTTTTATGCTCTAAAAGATCAACTTTGACGGACAGCTACATCTTGACAGATTTATATTAAGCATTAGATTCTAAAAATAGATTACTGGTTTTGTATGCAAACATAACTCCTACTGGATGTAGGAGAACACAAAGTGCACCATTTGCTTCCTAAATGTAGACGCAGGTACAGAAAGTGCATGTTAGGTATGCAAATGTTATCAACAGATAACAGCTGATTTTAATGCCAGCACACATCAGCTGATGGCTCAGCTGATATTATTACAGCCTTCTGCAGCTCCTATTGGCAACTCCCACACAGGGTGCACTATTTAATTATACACTCACTGCACTTTATTAGGCACATCTGGTACAATGCTTCATGGCAGAGATTCAACAAGGGGCAGGAAATGCTCCTCAGAGATTTTGGTCCATTTTCACAGTTTCTGCTGATTTGTCAGCTGCACATCTGTAATGAGAATCTCCCGTTCCACCACATCCCAAAGGTGCTCAGTTGGATTGAGAGCTGGTAACTGTGGAGGCCATTTGAGTAGAGAGAACTCACTGTCATGTTCAAGAAACCAGTGTGAGATTATTCTAGCTGTGTAGCATTGTGTGTTACCCTCAGGGGAGCAGCATCAGCACTGTGATCATAAAGGGATGGACATGGCAATGCCTGCTCTCGTCTGTGCTGAGACCTTAATCCTGCCCTAATAGCTTTAGCTCTTAATGCATGCACACAGAAAGGTGGGAAGGTCCTAAAAAAAAGATGAAAATAACCAGCTTCTTTTGACTGAAGTGGTTCTCACTCAAATCAACCAAATATTATATCTATATTAAAAATCAAAAAGAGAGGCTGTACCTGTACAAGCTGGAGAAGATATCTGAGCACATCATCATCTTCCAGTGTCTCCAGCTTCCTCACAGCCATTGAGCGAACCTGAGAATCCGAGTAGTGGCAGTCAAGCAGCTGCATGGCCAGGCCAACATCCAGACCACTGCAAAGGAATATTATGGTGAAGGTGGTGCGACACTGATCCTACACACAGTAGTGACAGAGTGAAACACTGTTATACCTGGTGTCCCATGCGCTACTGCGCTCCAGCAGCCGGTGTGTTGCCAAAACATCTTCCTGTTTTCCCCACCTGACTGAGCCCAGCAGCTTTGGGTAGGCTCTAAGGGCAAGTGATTGGTGGCAAAATTAAATATTTGACACTGAGGAAAAACAATAATGTACAACGCCTTGTAGTCCATTTGATTTGGAATGAGCAAAGAAAGAAAAAACATCAGTACCTGGGGTCACGCATACACTCATGCCTAAAGTGCCACAGCAGTTCTTTGTCCTCTGGGCTGAGGGGATGTAGGGGATCGGTACCTACGATGGCCTCAAACTGTTTTTTTAAGTGGTTTGGCATCTCTCTCTGACCTCGCTCCCCTCCGTCTGCTTCTTCACCCCCAACCGCCCAGTCCCGGCCCACGTCCCGGCTCTTGGGTAGCACCACGGGATAGCAGTATTTGTCCAGCAAAATGGCGATGGCCATGGAAGAGGCCTTGTCCGGGTTCGTAGCTGAGGTGAGCTTGTCTGCGTTGATGCTGCTGCTGCTCTCCTCGCTCTTTTCTGGCATTTTCCACATGTGGAGGATGAACTCGCCCTGACGGAGCAAAGAGCGGTGGTCGATCAGGAGCAGGTTCACGTAGTACAGGAGACGACTCTTGGTCTTTCCTGAAAGACGGATAAACAGACTGAATAAAGGCTTGCTCTGTAGATGTTCAACATGCAAAGCAACAGAATGGGGGAGAACTTTACCATCAAGACTGCTGCTTCCTGCTGTATTCTCTTGGTAGGAACCTGCTTTGGAATTTGGGGTCTGGGGTTGCTTCCCACAGATCACCTGGGGGGGAAACATGGAGCACAGTGAACAGTTATGTAACAAAAACACAACAGTTATAACGTATTAATGATTAACAATTATTTATTCCTCCAGCAAATATAGATAAATACATATGAAGCATGATTATACAATCAGAATGAAATTTCTGAGTTTACCTGGAGGTTAAGGCGTGCTCCCTTAGGTAGGTCCTTGATTTTAATGCTAAACTCCAGCCAGCAGTTCCACAGCACCTCTTCACTGAAAGTTTTGGAGGTGGTTCTCTCCTAACAAATTAGAATCAGGGTTAAACTTTGCTATCAATTCAGTTCAATTTAGTTTTATTTATATAGTGCCAAATCACAACAACAGTCGGCTCAAGGGGCTTTATATTGTAAGGTAAAGACCCTACAATAATGCAGAGAAAACCCAACAATCAGACGACCCTCTATGAGCAAGCACTTGGCGAAAGGGAAGGAAAAACTCTCTTTTAACAGGAAGAAACCTTCAGCAGAACCAGGCTCAGGGAGGGGCAGTCAGTGCTACACAGTTGGGGTTGAGGGAAGGGAGACAGGACAAAAGACACATTGTGGAAGAGTATCACTGCTGTCCAGCCTTTTTCAAACATGTCCATTTCATGTATTTTCATTTTGTTTATACCTCTTCCAACATATGTGGCAGTTTTCAGTGGTGGGGTCCACCATTCCCACAGTACACTTTGCAGAAAGGTTGGTCTAGCCACCGTGACATCAGCTATTGTTTTGTGAATGTTGTGGAGTGTTTATGGGAATTTTTGACCATTATTCCAGAAGCACATTTGTGAAGTCAGACACTGATGTTGGATCAGAAGGCCTGGCTCACAGTCTCCACTCTAATTCATCCCAAAGGCTGAGGTCAGGACTCTGTGCAGGCCAGTCAAGTTCTTCCACACCAAACGGGCTCATCCATGTCTTTATGGAGCTGCTTTGTGCACTGGTGTGCAGTCATTTTGGAACAGGAAGGGGCCATCCCCAAACTGTTCCCACAAAGTTGGGAGCATGAAATTGTCCAAAATGTCTTGGTATGCTGAAGCATTAAGAGTTCCTTTTACTGGAACTAAGGGGCCGAGCCCAACTCCTGCTCTAGAGTCCAGTGGTGGTGTGCTTTACACCACTGCGTCTGACGCTTTGCATTGCACTTGGTGATGTAAGGCTTGGATGCAGCTGCTCATCCATGGAAATTAAAGCCTAATGATTCTAACTGCTCTTAAATCAATTCATCTCAGCAGCCACGTTAACACTTAAGTTTGTGTGAAAGAGTCACTATGTCGCGATTACCTGAGCTAAAAGCTGCTGCCCATGGAAGATGCTGGCCTCGATGTAGACAATAAGCTCTGGGACTTTGGGGAGGGATGGGATGTCAATCCCTAGCACCTTCACTCTGAACTTCCTGTTACAGTCCCACATGGAGATGGTGAACACACGTTCATGGTCTTTCTCATCAATGGTCAGTTGCTCATGGGTACCTGAGAGGGAAAATCAGAAGGCTAAGTTACAAGGCCAGCCATGTGGAAGGGAAATGATTAAACTGCTTAGCTTAACTCCTTACCTGCAACTCCAGTGCAGTCATCCACTTGGGCCCAATCTTCCTTCCGTACCAGATCCAGATTAGGATCAGGCGGCGTCTCCAGAAGCAAGTGGATTTCCTCGCCATTCTTCAGGCACTGACGGATCCAGTTAAAGTTCTGCAGAGGCTTCTCTCCATACAGGTACTCTTCCCTGTGTGACACTGGCATGCTTACTTTCTAATGTAATGATAATGGTAATGTTCCTCTGTTTAAATCTACTCTCTATTTAAGCTGTCACTCGCTTTCAATCCAAACTTGATGACATTGTTAGCGTGTGCCATACCTGCCGCACACCCGAAGCACAAAGTCAGCCTCACACACGTTGTCAGGGATGCCCAGCAAAGCTCTTTTGTTTGTTGTTTTGGCAAAAAAGCTCGCCAACACCTAAACAAGAGGGAAAACCTTCAGAGAACTACAAAAAACAGGAACAGGAAGTAGTAAAAATACACTTACCTGAGTTGGTGTGTCATCAATAGAGACCTTGATGGTCTGGCTGGCCTTGCTCATGTGGAGTACCACCAGGATGTGACCATTATTGATCTGAAAGCAAAAAGAACAATTTAAAAGTCAAAATAAACACACATTAAGTCATTTAATTCAAGAGATCTGACCATCAACTCACTGACAGCCGCTCAGTTGTTTAGTGGAAACATAATTTCTAAGTATGCATAAACAGAGAATCAACCAAGAGTTGAAAGGCTGTTCTTGATGCACCGTTTTCTTCAACTCATTCCAAAAAAAGATTCACAACTGTCATTCAGTGAACTCTGTGCCCCCTTCTCCAAGCAAATCAGCCTGTTTTTAAGTTACTTTGAAGAGCCCAGGATCTCAAACTGGAAACAATATACCCCCGGGATCTAATCATCTATCATTACAATCACACAACTGGGAGGCAACTAGGTGCTTTCGAGGCTAGAGGAGGTGGTTTCTGTAGCAACAAATGCCTCTGTATTCTGTACGCTCAGGCTGGTGAAGAAAATGGCTTTTTGGCAAGCTACCTGAAGTGGTTTTCAAATGTTTTTTTTGTCAGAAGGCAGGCACACCATTACTGAAAACAAGTATCTCCAAGTCACACCTTTATGTGCGACTATAGCTGTGTCAATCATCTGCAGACGCACTGACTCAAACACTCAAGAAAAACAGAGGAAGCCGGAGAATGATGAGGCACACAGTTAGCACTTTTTTTTTTTTTACTTAAAATGAACTCTTGTCACACAAGCAGAATCTGTAGCAAAGGTTGGCACAGTCCCTCTAAGCAATGAGCTGAATTTGCACCTCCACGGCTGAGATGCTGAGATGAGAGGCTTTCATTCAGATGTGCAGGGCTTGGAGAGCTGACTAATTTTTCAGTCAAATGTTTCTGTCAGAACTGCAGTGATTACAGGCAACAGTGCTAATGCTGTTATATTGTTATAAAAACAAACCAACACGCACAGACCTTGGAAAGCAGGTGCTCAGGCAGTGGCTTGCGGGTCACCCAGGGGTCCATGGAGTACAGCTTTGGGTCGCGATCTGACAGCTCGATGCGTCGCGGGGTCAGCAGCTTTCTGCGCGTGAACTCCAGCTCGTCGTCGTGGACGTTGCTGACGTCCGTCACGTCGTAGCCAATCAGGTAGTTCAGGTAGCACTGGTACTCCACGGACTCCTGCGAGGGCTGCGGGCGGACCACCAGCTGAATTCGCCCCACATCCTTCTTCAGAGCTTTTGAAACACAAGGACAAGGATTTTACATCATCGCTAAACACCAGCTCAGATTCTGACTGCAAGAAGGAGCGGTCACGGTACCTCTCCAGTAGCCAATGCAGTCTAGCGTCTGGAAGACCTGGTGCTTGTCATAGATCTCACAAACATTGCCTTTCTTCTGGTAGAGCAGGATGCAATGGTCAGGAGAAAACCGCTGGTAGAACTCAGGGCATAGGTTTGAAGTCACTGCCTTCATCCACACCTGAGCTTTCACCTGTGAATAAGGCGCAGTGAGGACCATTTTAACATCTATAACTGACGGTCCCCAGGCCTCACAAGAAAATAAGCGAATGAGCCGACCTGTTCAACGGTCCAGTTCCCAGCCACATCCAGCGGCAGGGTGTCGGGGCTGTTCCCACCCCGCGTGGCCGTGGGCAGCACAAACTCGACCGTAATCTGATCCATGGAGTTGGAGGAGGACGAGGTGATGGCTTTTTTTCTCCTCCTCCTCCGGCTCTCTTCTCGTGGAACTTGAGACTCTTCGTCGCTCACCTGGATCTGCCGCCTGTCCATCGCCTAGCTTGAGGTGGACAAGCGATGGAAATGGAAAAAAGCAACATACTGCTGTCATTAATCTGTAATCGGCCCCCCAGCACTTTCCTTCAAATAACTCTGTAACTGGATACACACTGTGTTTGTGCTGAGACATGATGGCTACTGAAAACTTGACAAACATCAATAAACCGGACAACTAAGAAGTTTACACTAGATATTACAATACCAACGCATGTTCTGAAAGCAGATGACTCAGTCATCCCAGTATCAAATGTCCTCCATCGAACAATCCTCATGCTCGTTGTGTTAGCAAATTTGTCCAGATTAACAAAGACTAAAACTGAAGACACTTCTTTTTACTTATTTCCTCATTTATTCACATTTTCCTGCGTATTTTTCACATCCTTTTTCGTCAGTGCACAATTTCAGTTTCCTTCTCCTTTTAACGCACCGTTTTAGATTAGCACACTTCCTAAAAGTCGCTATCAGGATCAGCAACAAAAATTCACTTACTCCCCTTTATTCAAATGCCCTTAAGCTGCTTTGTCACTGCAGAGGCAGATGTCGCAATCATCCCACAGACTCTGAATCTTTTAATTATTATTTTTGGATAATAAAATTGAAGCTGTGTAAGAATGATAAACTTCACCTGTAACCGCACACGGACGGTGGCTGCATGTACTGAGACTGCTTTGGGAAAGTAAAGATTTCCCAAAGCAGCATTACTTACATGATTCATTAACGTCTAAATACTTTTTAGTTGTTAAAAAAAAAACAATAAAATAAAAAGAAATCATCTTCACTGGTTGACGTGTACAGGATTAAATGGCTGGAGTTTCCCTTCTGCTTCTGTCACATCAGCAGAGGAAGCTTTGAAAAGCAGGAAGCAAAACTCAAAACATTATGGATGCGATTAGAACCGCACTCAGAAACAGTGTGCTGTTTAGCCGACAGAGTCATAAACATCTTTAGGCCATTAAAACTGACTGTGGGGAGTCTACGCAGGGGTTTATTAAACTTTTATTTAACTTAACCATAACTTAGCAGGGTTAGCCCGTGGTGTAACGGTACAGCTGTCCCCCAATAAGCGAAAGGAGAACAGCAATATGGAAAATAAAAGTCATGAAGGCGGACTCACCAATGAACAAAGACGGCAACCAAATCCGGAGCTTTGGACAAAAGTTTCGGCATTTATGCTGAAGAAGGAGACCACGAAGCAGTGTAAAGGATACTTTTAAGTTTGCGTGCAGAGTCTGGGTTAATGAAACGCTGCACATCCACTCAGAAAGTTGGACAAACTCACCGGCCAACTTTTTCCAGGCGGAACCACACCAACACTTCCGGAGTCTCTCCAAAATAAAATACCATTACTCCATGATCGCGCTACTGTATAGACCTGACTGATATTTATAAAAAGGAAAAGAGAAACAACCTTTTTTTTTAAAGAGATCAAAGTAAAATAAAGACATTCGGTGGGGGAATATTAAGCAACACTATTATCACTCTAAAGCACAATTAAAGTTGTTTAATCATGACGGTTTTCTGGTGTCACGATCATGACTGGTCCCAAATTGCCAGCGTTCACTGCCCACTAGCGGCTACAGTACAAAACTACATCACTACCGAAACACGCTCATGAAAGGCTTAACTGATGCATGAACGAGGAAATAATAAAATGAAATATGCATCCCTATTGGAATATGAACGATGCATAAAGATGAATTTTGACTAGTCAAAAATACAATTCTAGATATCTCTAATTTAGTTTTGACTAGTCATTATTTGCTTTCAAGATATCTAAAATTTAATTTTCACT